>ML783052.1:227552-256861 GCA_009831015.1 Picea engelmannii | reverse complement strand
TCGCAGTTAGATCTCCTTCTCCCATGAATTTTGGTAGGTTTTTCATATAATTTTCAGGCAAATCATGAAGGATGGTAGGAAGGACCAAGGGAGCATATCTAGAATCTACCTTGGAAAATATTCTAGGAGGAGGATCTTGTTTGTGAACTTGTCCACCTGCTCCTTTGCCTTTGGTGCCACCAGCACCAGCCATTGGAAGTCTAGGAGACGAACTTCGGGAGCTAAAAAGGGGATTTTCAAAACCTCGAGGGACTGAAGCGGTGTCCTTTCGACTACTTCAGGATGTGGCAAAGGAATTTCCAGAAAAAGACCGTTAGGAGACGGGAAATCTATATGAGGAGGAAAAGGAAAACTTCGCCTAGTTTCCTCATATTTACAAGATGTATATATAGGAGAGACGATCGAAGTTGAATCAGGGTATAAGGAGTACTCTTCAGAGTTTCATGAAACTGAAACCTTCACTTTGGGAAAGGAGAGACCCAACAAAGTGTCAACGATGACAATTATCGAATGGGATCTTCTGTTCTCATTGGTAAAAGTGTTTGTCAAGTCGATCTCAACCTTTATCTTGGGGACCCTTACCTTTGGAGCTTTGAGTTTAGCCTTAGTCTCACTAGTTGATGTCTTTGCAGAATGAATTTGTTTAAAACTTTATTTAGGGGTTAGTTCTTCAATTGGAACCTTAGAATTAACTTGTGTAACTTTGGGTTGATATACTTTACCTACTGATGCACCAATAGAATTGACGTATCCCTTTGGTTTTAACAACTTTTTGGGATCTAACACTAGTGTGGTCTGCTTATCATCTAGATTTTTTCTGGTATTCTTTCGACCAAATGCTAGTTTTTTCTAAGGTGGAGTCGCCAAGTGAAAAATAAAAATAAGCCTTACTTATGTATTCAATCTTTGTTCACCATCAAAGATAGAAATTTACCTTGTCATTTTCCTAGGGAAAATAACTTCGTTTCTTCATCCCCGGAAACAACGCCAAAAAGATGTTGGTCCTGAGATTAAACGTAAGGCTCAAAGAGTAATGTTGTGCATTAGGAGTGTTTAAAGAGAATGTTTTAAACGAGTGATTTTTCTACCTTTAATTATATAAGAAAAGTTCCTTAAATGGAATCAATGATAGGATAGTACAGAGGCTGTATTTCGTTGTCTGAGTGACAATAATAATTTCGAATGGTATGAAGGAAAGTTGAAGAACTCCTAAACAAAGTTAGGTGTCAATTTCATAAGAGTCTCATCTTGTTTGCAGTGGAAGAAAAATGAAGAGTGTACCCTTGAACAAGATATGAAATGCGGTAATTCATGCAACTTGCAAGTCGAAAAAATACTTACTTAACGAATTGTTGATATAATGTGATTACAGTAGTTGTGATACTAAATTCAAATCAATCGCTTATGAAGGAATTACATAAGGAAATTTGGAGATGTGGAAATACAGAAGAAGCACATAACTCAAACTGAACAAAATTTGGAATCTTTGCCTGCACTTGTATTAATACTCAAGAAAGATATTTTTATCTATTACATCCGGAAAGAAGCATCCTTTAATAGATCTTGAATCTATATATTTATACAAAACTGTCACAACTCAAAGTGGTTGGACTTCTTACAATAAAAACAACATATATTTGAATAATACAATAGTATGTAAAATCTAATGAGTTATGCAGGTGTTATCCTCTGTCCCTTCATCTGCTGGGAAAAAAACGCCTCTTTCCTTTAGTCCTTTAGGTTGGACAAAGCTGTCATGTGGCCTCCTCAATAATTCGACATACTAGTCATTTTTTGTATGTTTCCATATGTCCCTCCAGCTATGTTTAGTAATGTGATGAGACACAGTCGGGGTTAGGGAGGAATGAAAATCGGATGAGTAGCACTGCATGGCTTGTCAAGGAATGTATAATGAGCATAAGAAAAAGTAATTGTTTGTGGGGAGGATGACAATGGAACAGGTGTATGACGATGAATCAGGGAAGTGTGAAGATTAGAATTTGAATGAATGAGATAAGTGGTTGTAGGAAGGTGAAAGGTAGGGAGGGTAAAAAGAAAAGGCATTGTTCATGTTTCCTTATTTTCTTCCAGATATGCGTTCTTTCCCATGTTCAATACATTGGTTGCATCTATTCAATAATTACACTACGAAATTTGAGGGCTCAATCGATTTTTTAACCTCAAAAGTGAATAATATCCTCTCTACTTGAGGCAATTTTTCTTGGATCCTTTTTTTTTCCTGAGTTGTGGCTTGGATCTGTGAGCTTGGAATTACTAGCCACTTATTGATCTTAAGAATATAAATTTGGCTCATTTCCTAAATGACCGTTAGAGTTTCTTCCTTGCTCCTCATGGAATTCTGTTGGTTCATTTCAATATCGATTTGCCCCAGGGCCTCCGCGATACTACTTCTCTAAAAATCAATTAGTCTCTTGTCTAATGACGAAAACGCTTCTTGGAAAGCGTCCTTTACCTCCCTGGCTAATATTTTTCTCTCTGCCAAATTTGTTTCTCAAACCTTTAGGGCCATATCACCTCGTAAATTTTCAGAAGGAGAGAGCAGAGGAAAATCAGGGGCATTATATTTATTCACCAATATGATGGCTTCTTGAAACCTAGCTTGGGTTGAGAGAGATTCTCTTTCCTTAATATAGATATCCTTCAGAGCAAGGTCTACTGCCTGTTAGCACTTCTGGATGGCATCAATTTTCATAAAAAGGTCATGCTCGGTGATTTCCAGTTTTTCATTTATTTCAAGTGCTTGAGTTTGGAAGGCCAAGATATCCATTGAGGTACCTTCGGTCAAGTCTAATATATCTTTCAATTTCCCTATCAATTCATCATGCCGAGTGACCAATCCTGGGTTGTTCTGTAAATCTTGATGGAGCTCCTCGAGGTTAGCCTGCAGCTATTGGATTTAGCGTCGATCATGAGCTCTGATTTTCTCAAAGTATTGGATCATATTGTTCCTTATAGTCCATTCCATGGCCTGTATTTGTCTTTGCAAGTTCTCTACCAATAGACACTTATGTCGCAGTTGTTCGGCTAAATTGTCCATGGACCATTGATTGGTCATGGAAAAAGCACCTAACGAACCTGCGACTTCTTTTTTGAATTATGGATCATCTCGATTATTTCCATTATACACCATTCTATGCCTCTTATTAATCACTACATCCTTCTGGTGTGATTACCTTTTTATGATGGCCTTCCGTTTTCTACCAAAAACGAAATCTGAAGGAGGCATTTCTTCGGGTGAGATGGGGGTAAGATCATCTACAAAAACAAAATCGGAATTAGGATTTCTGAGGTTGTATTATAGAGGTGTTAGTGATGTAATGGGAGTACCAATCTACGTGGATTGTTGTTTCTCTATTGTATTTGAGGTGCCATCAAGGGTAGTTTGTGACGAGGGAGTTGCATTTTTTCTCCGCTTCAGGAAAGCCTCGAGTTGAGATTTTGACTGGGGGCCTAGCTGACATGATAATGATGCTTCTAATTTATGTGTCAATACCTCTGATCTCTTCGTGGTTTCCTCAACTTTATGCATACCAAAGTGACTGGATTTAGAACCTGTTGACCTGGCTTCTTAAGAAGGGGGAGTGGCTATTTGCTCTCCTTGCAGTACCCTCGGTAGGCTATTCCGCCTGTGCTTTTGAAAAATAATAAAACCATATTGTTTGTCTAGGGGCAGGCTTTAGAATCTATCTTGTACCTCCTCATAAGATCTAACTCCCCTAATATTTCATCATACGGGGAGTTATCGTGCACATATATTTTTATGTTGAACTGGGCTAGGTGGTTTTCCACAATCCTACATGGATCATGTATTTTGAACTTGATGTCAACCAATTTGACATCTTCTAGAGCCACAACCTCCACTTTGGAGTGACCAAAATCTAGAAATGAAAACATGCCAACCTGAATGGGAAAAGTCGGCCATACCTTTTTTAGTGTTGCCTTCAGCTCTTTGCTGATGCCTTATGTTACTGTCTGGTAGGCCACTTCTCTGCATACCAGTCGGTCTGGTAAGAATTGTGGGAGAGAATGGGGAGGAATCGAACACCCAAAAACCTTGATGTAGGATAATTTCTCCTCAATAAACCAATCTTCTAGCTTACCTAGGTTTCCCATAATCTTGTCTGAAATTCGAGGAGGTGGGTGGCCATACATGGCTATATGAACAAGAATCACCACATTGTGACAAATTTCATAAAATAAATCTTTGGAATTTTCTTCCCATAGCTTGGAATGATAGAAATGAATGAAATCGGCACTGGACGGGTTCCATCTCCAATTTATCAGTGGGAAAGGCGTCATGAAACATATGGCATCCATGATATATGTTGACATGTAGAAGGGGGCGAGATGTCCTTTTGACTTCATTGTTTTATATTCTACAATCTCTTTGGCCAAGTTATTAGACAACATTTTGGCCCAATTGAAAGCTAAACCCTATGCTACTTCGTGCATGACAAATACCCATTCCACCGAGAGGTGAGTAGGGCTCTTATTCCTGAAAAATCGACATAGCATCATGGCTACATACATGATCCAGATTATTTTCGGCACGAAATGAGATCGGAGAGATAATAAAGAAATGCACAGAGATATTGCAAGAGAGACAAAAATATAATAAAGATATAGAGGAAATATAACAAGAGTCATAGATATACAGTAATACACGATTTCTATTAATGAAATAAATGTACAGAGTGAAAGACTCGCTAGAATGGTGGTAGCTTATCTCTAAGAAGAGATGTGACGGTTACTCGCATTCGTAAGAAGATGATTATTACAATGAGGCTCTAAGGGAATTTTTAACAAAAGTAAAATCCAAAACCCTAACCCCGGAAGATGAAAAGTGAAAAGGTTTGTGGGCCTCGATGGGGGTAGTTGATACGTCAACTTCCCAGGGGTGTAACTTTTGCATACGATCTCTGTTTGGGGCGCTCAATAGCTCGCTGGAAAGATCTATCCGGGAAATACAAATTTTGGGTGAGAAACATCGATCTATGATCCATGTTGCTCCCCGTTTTCTCAGAAAACATCATTTAGGGCCTCAAAATGGCCCTGGAAGTTAAAAACTGCTAAAAATAGTAATTTACCAAAATTGCCCGAAACATGTTTTGGGCCAGTTGGAGAAGGTGTGTGGCCACCGATATCCACCTGGATCAATACACCATATGAGCATCCAAAAAATTTGTGGAATATAAACCATGAGCATCAGTTTTGAATCTATCTGGGTGCCCCCACCAAGACTTGATTATATCGGGACAGTTCCTATCATACTGTATGCACTCCTTTTGCTCGAACTCCAGAATGAATGCAACATTGAATGTATATCTAGGATTAGGGGATATTTTATACATTACTTACATGTGTTTTGGTTGGAAAGAGCTGACAACGACCTTCTGATGGTTGACGATGCTCCTGGTCTAGATGTCAACGTGATTGAAATCCCATCTTATCATGTCGTTATAAGGCATGAGCCTCGGTCATGCCACTACTTTATCCAGCTTTGACTATGTTGCACATGTATGATTTTAGATGTATAAGTGTCGCCCTCCTCTTCGGCACAGTCCTCAGGGTAGTTTATGATTTCACCCTCTAAAATATCAACCACCTGCATCCAAGTTCTAACAGTGTCGGTGGCTCGCAGCGTTGTGTCTAACAGAATGTCTGCATTTGGTTTTGACCTCGCCCACCGCATCAGGCCTTTTCATCATTTTTCATGGTGCCATAAATTCTAAGGAGACAGAGTGAAATTACTTGTTTACAGAGAAAACTCGTGAATCCTTCAAACAGATAAATCTTGCTAATTGAATAAAGTGAAAATGAATTCGAAATCAAAGTGCTTTTATTCAAAATAGAGTGGTCGCTTTTCGTATAACTTCACAACTTCAAGATCTTCAAGAATTATATTTTCATGAGGTGAAAAGTATAGTGCTCAAAAGTTCAGGATTGTATGTGTTCCAACAATATCCATCACTTGGCCCCATTCAATTAGAATTACAAGACAACCTAATAATCATAACATCCATCAATAAATCAAACCATATCACCAATGCATAATCAATGCCAAACCATCGTAAGATCTAAGACCATATCTATTACATAGTGCGCCACCCAAGATTATTTCATACGTTAACATTTTCCATGACTCCACACAATAATCCATATCAACATTTCTATATGCGCCTACATTCGAATTTGATGAAATTTGCATAGTCCATTAACCAAACAAAGAGCATAATATCTAGGACTAACACTTAATCCATTAGCTCTTTCATTTGAAATTTGCATGTAGTCTTTTCACATAATCCCTTTATTTTTGCTATAACTATAGAACCTTTCCATAATTTTCCTTGTTTTGATCATGTTACCATTTAGTATCCCTTGCATATATGTGGCTAAGTAATCAACATAAGAATTAGTAACAAAGTTATAAAATAGCAATTGTAACCAACATGATCCCCATAACTATTGAAATTGTTTTGTGTCGCAAATTATTACCAACATGCATTAACCACTCATAATCATGCCAAATGCAACCAAGACTGCATCATCAAAAGGTAGTATTGTGTAGTCAACATCATAACAACAGAAATATAGGTGTCATATGGCTATCCTTGTGCCTCTAGTCTACAAGGGGGTCCCACCTACTAGTATTATATTATTATCATAATTTAATAATAGCGTTTTTTAGCAATCCTTTGCGGGCGGAATTCATCGTTGCAATTTTAATCGTCAACACATTGCATATCCATGTCCAAAAAATTTCTATATAAAGTGTAGCCACGAGAAATACATAGCGGATCTACATCTCAAAATCACTCAATGATATTCAAATACAATACAATACAATATGCATCTTCAAGAAGCATCAACGCCTGTGGCTGGAGATGAGGAATTTATAGCTCGAGCAACAACTTCAAGATCTTCAACATCTCAGGTAGGAGTACAATAGGAGTGTAAGACTCACTACTATGAGGTCTTCGACATACCATTGGGGAAAGACTGTAGTATCTCAATCATTAGGCACAAAAATTTGTCGATTTTGAATCTGGACTTGATTGGACTCTCAGGATGGTCGACTCATGAAACTCAAGAGACAAACTACAGAATGGTCGACTCAAGCTGGATAAAACTTTCCTTAGATAAAATCATGAAATATGATTAGACTCAGGCAGAGTAATATTGAAATAAGTCTGTGATGCAGGAGGCACCACAAACTCTCCATATGTTTGGAAGAGTAACCAAATGGAGGAGGACACAACTCTATGTAGCAAGAACAACTTCCTAAGGTCATACTTCATCCCGAGAATTGGTGACTCCACTGGGGAAAGGCCAATTCCATGTATGCATAGGTAGGGAATTTTAGGGCTATAACAACATGTAAGAGGGTGGGTGTGAGTAGTCACATCCCATAATTATTATAAACATGGGAGTTGAGTACAATCATCTTGGGGAAGTGTGTGAGTTAAGAAAGATAAGTCAAATGGAGGAAATTTGTATGGTTTGGGGACAACAGGTTTACACGATGAGTTTTTGTGCATGAGGAGAAAGGAGAGAGGAAGAAATAGATCTTGGAGTTAGTGCATCCATGGAGGGATATTTCTAGAGCATGTTGGAGTGTATCTAGAGTGTTTTGGAGCTGAATATTGAAGAGTCGGGTTGCCAGTCCTGAAGAGTGAACTCCTGAGTGAGTTGCACTAAAACAACAATTGTTTGTTGTTGTTGTCGGTAGTTTTCCCTAACAATAAATTCCCTTGAGTTCCTAGATGAGATATTCCTAGCTAATTGTTCTAGAGATAACCTGGTAAATTAATGGGACACCCGAGGGACTGAGATAAGTAAAGGGGTACATTCCTTGGGTTGGGTAGGTCAAGAGGAATATATTTGGTGGAAAATCAGGATAGTTGTAGGAATATACCAGTGGGTTGTGAGTTTTATGAGTTGTGAGTGGACAATGGGAGACCACCCTCTATTATGGATGACTAACCTCATCTCGGGGGTTATTGGTTGTTGATATTTGGAATAGTCAGTCTATGGTTGGGTGGAACGTTCATCCCAAGCAGTTTGTTTCACAAATGTTCTCAAAAGATAAGTGTTTTATCATGTTGTTGTGTTATATTTTGTGTTTAATTGTTGTGTTTTTCTCTGAGTATGAGAATGGATTTATATGTTTCTATAATGGTTTTGATTATTTTCATTTCAAGTCTATTTTAGAATGGTGTAGATTTATGTAAATGATAGTAATAGTTAGCAATTAAATATGGTTTAAAATTGTAGCTGAAAGCTACAGGAAATTAATCAGTTAACATATTTTTTTGTTTTTATGATTATTCTACATTGTAATGTACCTCAGTTGGGTTGGGGAATGTTACATATATATAGATATCATGTATTCATTATTAAAGACATGTGAATTGTGATTTATAAATATATTTGGTTAATTGGATGGGGGATCTCCTATTGTTTAAGGAATTATAATCTAACTTATCTATCTTGGAGTTGTGATCCATGCTCACATTCTTTACATAGTGTGTACTTTTATTCTATTATGATAATTTAAGCATTTGGATCTCTAAAATTTCTTAGGTAACACTACAGATCATAAATTAATCATAGCATGATATTATTGGCCTACCTTGTTCAAGGAATCTCATGCATATGATAGGAAGTGCTAGGAGTGCAAAAGATCAGTTGAAAAAGAAAGAAACCATGTTTTTCCTCTTCAACTAATAACTATTGAATGCCCATTCCAAAAATGGGTTTTAGATGTGATAGGGGAAATCAATCCCAATTCCCCTCAATTGTACAAGTAAATCATAACAACAACATATTGTTTCACCATGTGGATTGAGGAAATACCTTTGAAGACTATCAACGAAAATCAGGTGATATCTTTCCTCGAAACCTTCATTATTACTAGATTATGTGTACATGAGTCTTTAGTTTTTGATAATGCTAAATACGTTTCTTCTTTGAAATTAACTTAATCTTCTCTTGAATGGAACAAAAAAATAAAATATTCAACTAATTACTATCCCCAAGGGAATGGGCTAGTGGAATCCACCAATATGAATCTAATCAAGATCCTCAAAAAGACTATAGCTAATCACCAAATAAATTGGCATTTAGCCCTCCCTAAATCTCTATGGGTTGATAGGGTGACACCTAAATCCTCTCTTGGAAATTCCCCATTTTTCCTGGTTTATGGACAAGAAGCAATCTTGCCTACTCATACCTATTTTCCTTCATTGCAAATTACACAATGTGTTTAAGACAAAGAGTTCCCGGTGATGCAACAAAGGTTGAACATGCTTCTGAAAATTGAAGAACAAAGGGAAAAATCCAAAAGAAACTTAATGTAACATCAAGAAGTGATTAAAAGGTGGTTTGATAAATCATCTATAAGGAACAAGGATTTACAAGAAGATGATATTGTCCTTAAATGGGACAAAGAAAATTAAATGAAAGGGAAACATACAAAGTTTCAGAAACTCCAGCTAGGTCCATATCAAATTCATTAGAAAATTGGACCAGGAACTTATAAACTCAAGACATTGGAGGGAGACATGGAGGTTCTCCCTATCAATGGAAAAATTATTAAATGATACTTCTCCTAATCACCTCAGGTGATGTAGTATTGCACATAGTAGGATTATGTTCTCTTTTGTAAATATTTTTGAATGAAGCTTTACCATTTTTCCCCTTTCTATTTTTCCATTGTGTTTTTCCCATTACAATAAATCCATTACTGATATGTCATGTTGTATGCACAAGACCTTACTTGTTGCAGATTATGTTACAGATTAAATTGATTGGATTATGTATAAATAACTATTTTGGTGAGATAAATTCTTTGCATTCTATTAGAATACCACAAGTGATTACACTTGATGGAAGATATCCAAGACGCTCCATTTTGGATAAAACCCCAGAATACAGACAAGATGTTTATAAAATTTAAAGTTGAAAATAGTTTGTTATCTATGATATTACTCTCACCCTCAACTCAAGATCCTACATTTATATAATAGATGGAATCTACAAGTGTCTCATGGATAATGCTAGTGAGACCTCCATGTTATTTGAACATAAAATCTATTCAAGAATCGACTTGGACAAAACCTGTGAGGATGAAATAATGACTGAGACCAACATATCAAAGTGAATATTGCATAACCATGCTTCCTAGACACCCATTATGCAGAAATTCTACATATATTACAAATCAAAAGGGTGAAATTTAAAGCTTGAACAAGCTAGGAAGTTGAAAGCACCAACAATTATGTGGGAAGTACAAGTAAACCTGTCGGGGGTATGGACGCTCGCTGGAAGCGGGGATATGCTTATATGATACCAAGGAAAAATTTTCATGGTCATGGACGCTCATTGGAAGTGAAGCAATGCCGAAAAAAAAGAGATGAGGAACACACATCGGTCTATAAACATTCAAGAAAAAACTTCAGTGGTGTCCAAAACCTCCCAGATTTATGAACTAAATTAACAAATCCCATCCCATTATTGTCTCATAGGAATTATCTTGAATATCATCTGGGTTGTACTACATTCTTATTTATTAGGAAAGAGAAGTTGATGTGGGGTCCATAGTACAGAACAATCTATAATTTTTTTAGAAAATCTACAATCCGATATACATAATCTAGAGGTATATCTGAGGCAGAGATAAACGATTATCCCATAAAGTTTTCATTTTTTGTGGCATACACAACAACCCACTAAATCCTTTTAGTGGGTACCAACCTACCACATTTTTGCAAGGTGATAATCACTATTACCCGACTAGCTATTTATTCATAAATTTAATCTGTGTTCATAATTTCCGAAGTTGGTTTGAGGAAAAATATACTAAACATATGTGGTGCATCATTTATTCATCTGTTGGTCTCCCTCACCATAAGAATATTCAGCTCCTTTATTGGAAATTATTCGATAGTAATGTTCCCAAAATCCTCAACCCATACGATCCTACTCGAACATCATCAGACCTTCATTCCCAAAGTGCTATGATTTCACCTTCACATCTAAGCCTTCCGACAACGATGCTCTTTCAATTTCATCATCAGGAGAATGAAATGGAGATGCATCTGTAGTAAACATCCTTCTTGAGATGACGATGATAAATCCAACACCAAAATTTATGTGTCTTCCACGTGGACCCAACTTCCCATGATATGCATACTTTGTTTGTACATCCAACTAGTGTCCGCTCGGATGAGTCAAACCTCTCATCATCGTCGGGAAATATAGTAGGAATTTCATCCACCCATGATTCCTTTCGAATAATTTTTCGATAATGATATCTTAGTTGTAATCAATCATCCTTCGATATATACATGTCAGGAAGAAGTTATCCCTTGAACCTTTTCTGGGGTTATTCGTTGGGAAATGTATAAAGTAGATCCCATACGACTATATTTTGTAATGTAACAAAACCTTTTCTAAAATTATGTGGTACATGTAATGTGGTGTTACTTCATTGGCTCATTAATCACCTTTTCATCGTCGAGGGAAGTCAAAAGACTACCCTTTGCGCTACCTGTCATATATTCTGATGACGATACTGCCCAAGATGTCATCGTCGGGAATCAAATTCTTGGATCATGGCCCATCCCAAATATCTTCTGATGATGATACCTCATAAGAGTAACCCTCTACTTAAACAACATGTGATGATCCATTTAACTTAATAGAATAAACAAATCACAAAGTAAATCAATGAATAAAACCTTAACACATTTGGCACTATTTTCAAGGGTAAATGATTATTATAATAGGTGGTTGTAGTCAGAAGGTAACCTTAAATTCAATATTTTTGAAACGATGGCATTTTGATGATGACACGATTGGAAATCTTTTATCTCCTCTCTACTATGTTACCTAAATATACATCAACAGTAACAAATGTAGAATTGTATTCGAGAAAATTCATGGTGACTGGTATGACTCTAACCAATTCAGAGATGTAATGTGATTAATATTAATTACATAGGGTTTAGGGAAAATTGGAAAATATAACAATTGTGTTAATACCTAATTGAAACATTTATCTACCTAAAAACCCTATGAAAGCTTAAGCGTTGCTATTGTAACAAGCTGGGTAAATTCCATTGTGTGCTAAATATCACGGGCTAACATATATGTATTTTGTGAGTTTGAAATTATTGTTATCTATAACAAATTCGAAGGTAAATTTATTTTGTCCTTTGTGTAACAATGTATGCAGGTGACAAGATGTCTAGAGTTGTGACTAGAAAGGAGAAAAACTAGGCAGCTACCAGACCCATACCTGCTTCAGGTCCAGACTCTCTTAATATTACAGAAACAAGTAGAATGGCGAAAGGGAGCACTATACAAGATACCATGACATATATAATATGTTTCAAAATGAATATTACCTTTCTGACGATGAGGACATTCATGAATATAAGAATATAGGGAAAAGTGGTACTCACACTATAGCCACTCGCCCAACGCTTTTCCCCTATAATGATGTTGCAATATGGTGTTTCACCCACCTGAAGAAGGATATGGACATGATAGTTAACGCATCCAGTGTTCTGATTTCATCTCTCAAAGACAAAGACACCAGAGTTCAGCAAAAAACCCTAGAGTCCATTGTATTTCTAGATGAATCATTTCTAGATAAATTTGGAGTCGAGCACAAGGACTTCGAAACCTTGATGGAGGACAGGTTTGTAGATGGAGAATGGTCTGCGAAGGAGGGGGAAATATATATTCCCACATACTACTTGAAGGATCCATACAGAATCCTAAACACGATGATTTGCAGTCTCTATGGCGAGGAAACGAACACTCATTTCAGGATGGAGTGGTTTTTGATGGCTTACATAGTAGTCAAAACTAGGAAAGATTTTAACTGGGCCAATATCTTATCCTTCAACATCATAAATTGAGCTTGATAATCCCAAGGTATGAAGAAACCTGGATTCTACATGACATCATATTTGATTGACGAGATTTGTGTTGCACTTAAATTTCTTGCTTTCAATTGGGCTAGGAACCCAAGTCAACCCCCAATTAATGTATATTCTTCACAATTGTGGAGGTGAACTATAAGGAATACGTGTACAATATTTTTTATTACTTCATGGATCATTTGTACAAAATATATTTTCAGGTTTCACCCACATAGAATATCTCCAAGATCCATCAAGGCCTTAATAGAAATAGGGGATTGATATATCATAAAGTACTATACCCATGTCAAGATATATGGAGCCACATTCCCACCTCATTTGTTTCCCAAATATGTGTCTCATAAGTTTTTATCCTAGGGAAATATCCTATCAAACATTAGATAAAGGAGTCACTACATACTTATCATAGAAAAATAAAAGGTATTGGCCAACTTCCCTCTCCACATAGGACGATATTCTCTATTGAATAAACCACATGCTAAGAAAGAAGTTGAAGCTCTAAGAGAGATATTTTTTTGTACTGGAAACAAAAAGGGGCATGATCCACATAATGTAGTAAGTGAACACATAAAAGCATTCAAACTCACCTAGCAAATTGTTCATCATGTTGATTTCGCTAAAGACCTTTTTAGGGGATCTCTTTATTTTGAAGAAGTGTAGGATAGATTACCAACTTAGTCGACCAAAGAGAAACTCAAAATATAAGAATATGAAGAAAGGGTTATAAAAAAAGGAGAAATTTAAGACACTTCTCCAGAAGGATAAAGAGAAACAAGAATCCAAAGAAAGGGAGCAAAGACAGAAGGCTGAGGAAATATCAAGGAATACTTAAAAAGCTGAGAAAAGGTATCAGTAGAGAAAGAAGGTAGAAGATGAAAAGAAACATGAATAATTGAGAAAAAATAAAGGCAAAGGCCCGTTTTCAAAGAGCAATGGAGAGAATATAGATAACACGGATATAGAAGCCAAATCTCAAGCAGACAAGGAGCTTGAGATGAAAATGAATTTAGATGAAGAACAGAGCCTATTGGCTACTCAAGAGGAGGAAAGAACAAAGAAAGAGGAAGAGGAGAAAATAAATGCAAAAAAGTCACATGAAAAGGAACTAGAACAATTAAATGAAGTTGTGGTGACAAATCCTAACACAAGCATGGTCATAATTCCATTAGAAAAATGTACTCCTTTGGTAGCAATTCCAAGTAATATTTCATTCACATCTCTAGGACTTGGAATATAATGTGTTTTTTTAGCCGTGGGAGATTACTATTGTAGACACAAGACCAGGTCTAGTGAAAGAAGAACCACAAAGAGGAAAATATAAGTATTGGTCACAAGCCAATACACATTTGAGAGAAACATTATGTGGAAAGCAAGCCTAGATCCTAAAGAGAATGTAATACAAGCAACATTAGCCCTTAATTCTTTTGCTAGTGAAAATGTGATGTTGTCCTATGAAGTAGCAGAAGATTTGGGCAAATCAAAATCAAGAGTATTTGAGCTAGAGGCTTCCATGGATAACGTCAGAGATAATGTGGCCAAACAGTTCAGGAAGGAGGCCATGACAGCAGAACGTTTGGACAGAGAAGAGTTGCAAAGACAATTGCAACTTCAAGAAAATAATTGAGTGCAGAATTTGAGAATAAGGTTAGCTTGAACCAGAATTTCCATCAAGAAGAAATAGAGAAGCTTAAATCCACACATCCTCAATAAGTTACAAGGATCCAAGGGGAACAATTGGAGATAAGTACATATAATGAGAATATTGAAGGCCATATTCAAAAATTGCAACAAGACAATGATCTACTGGAGAAGACTTTAGAAGAAAGTAAGAAAGAAATTATCGTCTTGGATATAATCAAGAAGAAGCCACCAGATCCAATGAAGAAATTAGGAGTGTGCCGAAGGAAATTTTCTATTTATTACACGAAATTCAAAAGAACGGGTTGGATCACCTTAAGTTAGGTATTCAAATGAAAAGTGTGAAGGAAAAGCACTAGAAGGTCCAGAATTCCTATGACCAGATTGTCGGGAAAGATGTTTGTGATAATCCTCCTAACATCCTACTAGTATATACACCCAAGCAGAGGATCAAAGACTAGGTACTCCTCAATACTAGGAAATATGTCCTCAATAATATAAAAAACACTCATGAAACAATTGAACAAGATTGCAAAATATTGTGGAGAACATCTGATGATCTGCTAAAACAATTAAGGATGGAAACCCTGGCAGATTTAGAGAAAGCGTGACCATCCCAGATGATAATAGAGGATGTAGAAACCAGAAGGAACCTTAGCATGAAGGCCATCGAAGCAATAGAGGAAGTTGATAGAGAAGTATTGGAAGTGAGAATAATAAATTTGGATCAATTGATCCTATCAACCAAACACTTTATACATCAGACAAAATAAGCCCTAAAGATAGAAGTGGTAATCCCTATTTTTGATGGAGAAATAGATCTCGAGAAATTGAAGCTAATCAAAATAGAAACCATATTGAAATACTTCAAATTGTGGAAAGACTTCAAGGACAAAATGTGAATGCCCTAAACTACTTGATTGTTTGTAACATATCTTCTACATTTTGATTATTTTTGTAATTATTGTAAAGTCTTGATTGCGAATGTGAAATGAGACTTTGTAGTTTTCATTTGACATGATGACAATTACTGAATATGAAAACCCTTTCTATAAAAGAGATGGTTGTAACGATTTAAGAAGTGTTTCCCTTTGTAATGACAGATAGTACTCTTACTTCCAGATTAATAAAGAACAAGAGACATTCCAGGAATCTGTGGTTGTGGTGAATGTATTCGATACTTTTCTTAATGCATTTATCATTTATTTGAGTATTGCAAACCTTATTGTATGGATTATTTCTACAATATTCATGTATGCTCAGGTTATCACATTTTTCTCCATTGAATGCAGTTATAATGTTATTAAAGGAAAAGTACAACTAATAGTTAGTGTTGTTTATAACATTATTGCAATCATTTATCAATTTAATGTATGAAATATTTCTAATTCAAAAGGTATAATCTTTAACTATATTACTTCATACCTAGTTTTCTCCTGATCAGGATAGGATTAGTTTAGTCTAGAATTGCATCTTAGAAAAAAAGTAGGCAGCATGGTTTAGTTTAGTTTTAGATTTTAATTCATCTAATAACCTTTGTTTCTCGGATTCATATTTAGATATAAAACTCAGAGTGGAAACTAGGCCCTCATAATAATCGGAAACACCATCCCAAATGAGAGTGATTCTAATTGGTACTTGTCATCGGGTTTTCTCCCTTACCTGCTTGACAGGCCTTTTAGACACACTAATAGAAATGGTGCTAGAAGGAGGGCCATCGAACTAAATGACTGCAAAGAAAGTGCTAAATCCTACCCGTTCTATTTTTCTTATTAGCACAACTCATTCAAGTGATTCTCACTCTTCACATCCTCTATCATACTCTGTGAATACACCCACTCAGGTAACCCCTTGGTGCGCTCATATCCATTCGGAACCCATATTTTCTTCATCGAGCCCTCACAGATATACCATACTAGAACTTTATACGATAATCAGAGAATCATGTGAATTCATAAGCACTAGGTAGTGGATCAAACAAACCGGTCAATTCCCAATTGACTATTCACTACCCCATAGACAAGTGAATCCCCCAAGGATAGACCCCTTCTTTGAAAATCCTTTCACCTCCCTGGAAAACTCAACCACCAGAACTCCCAAATATCACTTGTCCCAAGCTCTACAAGTCATTTCATAATCCTATGATTTTGAATTAAAACATTTCTTGCTTGCTGCTGGTGGTGGTATACCTCCCTCACCACCTGAATCTCCAATTCTGACACCAAGAAGTGAAACGGAGGAAAACTCTAAGTGTGAAGAAGAACCTGAAAGAGAATCATAAGAAGAAGAAGAGATACAGTTAGTTTTGTATAACCCTCGAACCATGGTTGGAAACAACCAAAACTCCCCACCTTATCAACCCTGGTTAGTCCCTAATGCAGTAGCAGTACCGAGAAAACTCCATGACATTTCTAAACATCCCAAGAAATTCTTTCCCAAGTTCGACCCAGACAAAAAATACTTTGTTGAATATCATGATAAGAAATTCTTACTAACGATGAGACTCCAAAACATTCAACACGAAGATGTTATATGTAGGTTACTCCCTCATAATTTTGAAAACAATGCTTCAACATGGTTCTTCTCTCTGGATGAAGCTTCTATCATTAGTTGGAGGATTTTTTAGAACATTTTTCTTGAAAAGTTTGGGGAACACAAAATCCCAGCAACATTAGTTCTCGACCTCTCAAGGATTAAAATGGAACTTAAAGAGAAAATCAAATATTTTAATCAACGCTTCCTCACGCTAATGAAATGAATTACACAAGCTTCCAAACCCATTGAATATGTTATAATTGAATTATATACTTTATCCCTTCCCATTTCAATGGCGATGTTTGTCAAGAACGCTGAGAAAACTACCTTAGAAGAAACCTTTAAGGAAGCCCTTAAAATTGAAAAAAATATGTTGAGTTTGAAAGGAAACCCCAGAGCTGAATCTTTTAAATATAAAACTAATCCCAAAACCAAATCCGCTCCAACTAAATCATTAGAAGAGAAGAAAGACATGGATCCTATAGATATGGAATCTCTACAGAGGATTGCCAAAAATTTGTCCAACGAAATAATTGACCTAAAAAGGAACTCAGGAGAAGGATCTTCTAATCCTAAGAAATTTTTCAAGTTTCAACCCAAGAAAGATAAGAGTAATCCTCCTACCAAAAAATTCAATTCCTATGCTTTAGAAGGTATTAATATGGAATATATTTTTCAAGCTCTCCAGGCCATGGCAAATGAAAATAAATCAGAACCTAAATTAGAAGAATCAGAGGAAATTTAATAGCAATATCAATCCCAAGAGGATGATCAAGAAAATGAACAAGTTAACTCCTTTTGGGACATATCTTATGGATTGAGGGAAGAGGAAGATATAGAGGAAATACACATGTCCCAATATTTAGTGACTACTAGAAGTGCAAGCAAATCTACTTAACCTGATACCCATGATCCTTCTAATCCTCCTAAAACAACATCCCATACCTATAAGAACACTAATAAATATCCCCAACAAAGTGCTCCTACTCATGTATTGAAACTGGAATATGATTTCTTGGAAGACCTGAAGAGAACTAAAGAGAATATTTATTCGTTTGAACTTATGAAACTTCCCCAGATACAGGAAAATTTCATTGAAACCCTACAAGTTAATGATTCCAAGAGTAACAAAGAAGTCAATGTAGGAACAAGAAAAGGAGTCGGTAAAATTGGACAAACTATCAATGATACCGTACCCAAAAGGAAATCAATTGTAAATATGTGGACTTTAGTTTTTGATGGATCCAAGTCTCTTGAAGGTGCAGGTGTTGGATGTATACTTAAGGATACTCTGGTAAGAAAAATTTAATAGCTTGTAGACTTGAGTTCCAATGCACAAATAATACTATTGAGTATGAATTTGTACTCTAGGGACTGAGAAAAGAAGTAGACTTGGGAGAAAATCAAATCAAGGTATTTGGTGATTATGAGATTGTCATAAGGAAGGTAAGGAATACCATACATTGCCTCTCAATTCATATTAAAAATGGCCAACAATAGGTATGGGAATTGATTAAGTCTTTTGATGCATTTAATATCATTCATGTTCCTCATTTATTGAATTATGACATTGATTTGTCTTCCATCTAAAGGATTATTACCTAAAACTTTTTCTGTGGAATTATTGTACAGACCTTCCATCCTTGATAACATGACCAACTGGAGATTTTTTATGATGACCAATAGATTATCAGCTTCTTACACCTCGAAGGTAATTTCAAAGACTCCATAATCGATGAAGGCCAATGTGATCAAGAGATGAATGTAGATGTTCCTGACTCGATAGACCAAACACCAGAGCAAAATAGGATCAACCCAATCAATAATATTCCCAAAGGTGTTGTAAGAACGGAGAAGCTATATGACCTTCAAGAAAATTTCAATAAGGTGACAAACTTCAAGACAAACAACTCATCGATGCAGTTTAAAGTGATAAATATGGGAACAAGTGACGTGCCCCAAAACATCAACCTTGGAAAAAATTGCTCCTTACCGGAAAGGCAGAAATTCATCAAATTATTTAAAGAATACAAAGATATATTTTCTTGGATGTATGATGACCTTAAGACCTATGACACCAATATCATCCCACATATCATTCCTATTAAGCCTCAAACAAATCCTTTCTAGCAAAAGTTGAGAAAAATGGACCTCGGCTTGGAATGATAAGTAAAAGAAGAACTAAACAAATTGTTGGCAACATGAATAATATTTCCAATAAAGTATTCTCAATGGATTGTCAATGTTTTACCTGTAAGGAATAAAAATGGAGACATAAGACTTTGTGTTGATTTTAGAAATTTGAATAGAGCTTTAGAGAAACAAAAGTATCTTGTACCACCCATGGAACAAATCCTACAATGTATATCTTGTTCTGAAATGCTCTCATTACTCGATGGATGTTTTTTTTGATATAACTAGGTCCTAGTTGCCCATGATGATCAGTTAAAAACCACATTCCAAATGAAATGGGGAACTTATGCTTATAGGAAAATTCCTTTCAGACTAATCAATGCTGGAGCAACCTTCCAAAGAGCCATGGACATAGCTTTCAAGGGGATAATTGGCGACTATCTAGTAGTGTACCTGGATGATGTCACAGTTTTCTCTAAGGATGGGAAATATCATATAACTCATTTAAGAAGAGTGTTCAACAGATGTAGAATATATGGTATCTTGCTTAACCTAAAGAAATTTGTGTTTGTTGTTGATGAAGGCAAGCTATTGGGGTTTATTGTATCCAAAGAGGGTATGATTATTGAACCTAAGAGGAATGAAGCCATCTCAAAGGTACCTCCCCCTCTCCATAATAAGAAATATATGCAATCCTTCCTTGGTAAGATTAATTTTGTAAGGATATTTGTTCCCATATTTGTTGAAGTTGTTAAAGATTTTATACTATACACATTTTTCTATGACATTTCATTTGTTGTTATCTTAACACAGAAGGATAAATAAGGAAATGAATATCCCATTGCAACCTTACTTGATCAAATCTAAAACCAAAGTAATTGTTCCTTACTCTGTTGTAAGAAATCTCTTAGTATACAAAGATCTGGGAGAGAATGGGGCCAATTGGATAATATCCCTACAAGAATATGACCTTGAAATCAAGCCTGCTAAAATTGTCAAGGGGCAAGGATTGTGCAAGCTAGCAGTTGAATCAGCACATGACAGGGCAGAAAAGTATGAACTTTATAAAGATCAAAATCTATTTGAAAGGGATGTTTGTTATATCCCTATTAACGATGACCAATGGTATTATGGGACGAAGTATTATCTAACCCATGGGACAACTCCACATTATATGGAGCCGAAGAATAAGAGAGATCTCATACTTAAGTCTACACAATAACAACTCATCCAAGGAATGTTACACATAAAAAATTATGATGGTATCTACTTTAGGTGTCTTGAGAAGGAGGATGTTGAGAAGGTCCTATCTGAACTTCATGATGGCCTTATTGGAGGAATTTCCATTATGACCCAAGGGGAGCATATATAGGGCTAAATGTATATGATATGACCCAAAGGGGGGGCATATATGGGCCTAATGTACATGAAATGTGTAAATATATATGTAATAAGGTCGACCTAATGTACATGTAATGTGGAAATATATATTTTATAGGGTCGGCCTAATAGTAAAGGGGCCTCATGTGCAAGTGTGAATAGGTATATACAGAGATCATGTATTCATTATTGGAGACATGTGAATTGTGATGTATAAATGTATTTGGTTAATTGAAGGGGGGTTATCCTATTGTTTAAGGATTTATTGTGTAAATTATCTATATTGGAGTTGTGCTCCACACTCACATTCTTTGCATGGTGTGTACTTTTGTTCTGTTATTATATTTTAATCATTTGGATCTCTACATTTGGTTTCAGAGCATTGATCCTAGGGTTTTTCTTCCTCAATAAAGTCATCTTGGAATTTTCACTATAACTATTTTTTGGGAACACTTCAGAAATAAATAAAAATATTGGAAGATATTTATAAGATATATCATAGTACCTCTGGTACAAATTTCAGCTTTTAGTTCATTTTACTTTCGTAGATACACCCTCTGGAAGATAGGGTCTTTTACTAGTCTTGTAGCTATTCTTAAACAAGTGTTTTGGGTAAAAAAAGTCATATCTTCTTCATAGAGGATCCAAATTATATGGCTAGTTGAATTGGAAAGAGGACAAGCCTTATTATATTTTGTGTGAGTCTTAGAATCGGATATCAAATATTGGGTGTGTGGCATTCTGTACAAGTTTGCTCTCCAGAATATGTTGAAATTCAACAAGGTTTGAGAAAGTTACCATAACTTTCATTTAGTGCACCCAATTTTGGTCAGACCTGTGGAATTGCAGAGAAGACATTTTAGAGTACTATGGGTCTAAATTTCAAACTCATTGGGGACAAAATTTCAGAAATACATCAGAAGGAAGGTTGGTCAGGAGGACAGACGCCAATTCAAGGTTTCAAAAGTGTGTTTACTTAAAACTATCATAACTTTTGATTGGGACGTCCAATTGAGCTAATTCAAAATCCATTGGAAAGAGAAAACTTGGAAGTTTATATTGGAACAAGGATTATAACTAATTGATATCATTTTTCCTAATATATTGATGTTGTAATTTGAGGTTTGGGTTATACCTCAATTAAGGATCAATGGAAATACTTATCTTTAGTGTATATGAAGATAAAGATGAAATCAATCCCGAAGAATGGTTGAGGATGATAAAGGAAAATAATTTGAGTCCTTTGAAGGTATTCCTTTACTTGAGGGGTGAATATTTTAGGTGGTGGGATAGCCTTGATGAAGGTACTAAACTCTCCCTCACATGGGAAAATTTTGAAGAACACTTCTCAATAAAATGGATTAAGGAGACAAAAAAGAAGATGTATGAAATTCAAGAGGATTTAAAGGAATCAAAAGAAAAAGCCTCCAAATTTCAAAAGGATAATGAATATATAATAAAATATATTACAAAGAAAAAGGATGAGTTCACCAAAATGCAATCCCTTAATGAATCACTCATTAAGGAAGTTAAGAATGTAGAGAAAGAAAAGAGTTGCAAAGCAAAGTGGGAAAATGATGATTCAAGGGAATATATGAAATATAAGGATGAAGAGATATATAGATTATGAAACCATAGTAAAAAACTATTGGATGAGGTTAAAAGATTGAAAGAGGAGAAGAAGAATTATCAAAATCAAGAATAAACAAGGATATTGGATGAAGAATCTACCAAAATACTAGAAGAGGAAATTTTCAAGGTTGAGGAATCCTTAAATAATGATAAGGTAAAATCAGAAATTCAAGACAGAATTGAAGAAGGATGTCAGAATTTGATAGATGGGGTCACATTGTAGCTTCAAAAGGAGAAATAAGACAAGATTCAAGAAGGTCAATAGAAGATAATTGAATAAGTTGAACTCCATCTAGAGGATGTACATGCCAAATATGATGGTATTATCTCCAAGGATAGAGTAATCAAGGACCAAGCAAAGAGGATAGAGGATTCCATTGTCTCTGAAAACAATATAGATGAAATGGGTGTGCAGAATGAAGAAAAATCGTCAAATGTCAAACCATATCGACATCCTCATTATCAGGAAATATTTCAAGGAAGAAAAGAATATCAATATGGACATTATCAAGKAAGAAGAGGGAATAATCATCAATATTCATGGAATATGGCATCACAAAACTATTATCCAATAATACATTATCATAGACCTACATCTACTACAAATTGGAGAAGCTTCAACAACAACACATGGAATCAAGGGAAAGAAAATTATGCAACAACCAAACACCAAGGATTACGACCGGAAATAATTGATTTTGGATGGATGGATCATGGTCAATGGAAGGAAGAAAGAAGGAACATAATAAAATCATATTACTTGGTTTCATAACATGTGAAGCCTTTAATTGAAAATCTTTGAGGACAAATCTTTTTGAAGGAGGGTACTATGTTATGACCCAAGGGAAACATATATAGGGCTAACTTTATATGATATGACACCAAGGAGGAGCATATATAGGCCTAAATGTACATGTAATATGTAAATATATATGTAATAGGGTCGGCCCCTCTCATGTGCAAGTGTGAATAGGTATATTGTAACATCTACACTATAATCCCCAGTTTAATTAATGTTTAAATTAGATATAATGTGTGGCTATGGCCAAAGCGATGTAATATGTTAATTTTATTCTTATTTTTTAATAATAAAATGTGATTCCATCTGCTAAGGGGAAATGGAAAAAGGTGGGGGATGAATTAATCCACAAGATAAGGGAGTGTCTAGGATCATTTTTGAACGAGGTCCAAGGGGGAATTACCCATGTATATTAATTCAACCCATCTTTCCTAAATTTTCTATTGGAATATGAACCTTCCAATTTTTGGTTGAGTGTTCCCAAATCCAATAATTGAATACATGTAAGAGGGTGGGTGTGAGTAGTCACATCCCATAGTTATTTGGCACATGGGGGTTGAGTACAATCAGCTTGGGGAAGTGTGTGAGTCAATAAAGACAAGCCAAAGGGAGGAAATTTGTGTGGGTTGGGGACAACAATTTTACGCAATGAGTTTGTGTGCATGAGGAGAAAGGAGAGAGGAAGGAAGAGATATTGGATTTTTTTCATCCATGGAGGGAGAATTATAGAGCATGTTGGAGCATATCTGGAGCATTTTGGAGTTGAATATTGAAGAGCCAAGTTGTCAGGCCTGGACATTGAACTTTAGAGGGAGTTGCAATAAAACAATAAGTGTTTTTTGTTGTCGATGGTTGTTTTTCCTAGTAGTGAGCTCCCTTGAGTCCCCAACTGAGATGTTCCTAGCTACATGTGTTAGAGAGAACCTAATAAATGAATGGGATGCCCATGGGATTGATATCATTAAATGGGTACATTCCTTGGGTTAGGCAGGTCAAGAGGAAGAGAGTTGGTGAAAATCAGGATAGTTGTAGGAAGATACCAGTGGGTTGTGAGTTTTATGAGTTGTGAGTGGACAGTGGGAGACCACCTTTTTTTGTGGATTACTAGCCTCATATCGGGGGTGAATGGTTGTTGAGATTTGGAACAGTCAGTCTATGGTTGGGTGGAACGTTCGTCCCAAGCAACTAGTTGCACAAAAAATATCATAAGATAAGTGTTTTATCTTGTTGGTGTGTTATATTATGTGTTTAATTGTTGTGTTTTGCTTTGAGTATGAGAATAGATTTATATGTTGCTATAATGGTGTTCATTAGTTTCATTTCATGTATGTTTTAGAATGTTGTAGATGCATTTATATGATAGTAACAGTTAGTATTTAAATCTGGTTTAAATTTGTAGTTGAAAGCTACAGGAAATTAATTAGTTAGCAAAAAATTTTGCTTTTATGAGTATTTTGCATAGTAATGTCCGTCAATAGGGCTAGGGGATCTTACATTATGGTATCATAACCTATGGTTCAAACACCGAGATTTTATGGGCTCGAACCAATGAGAATTTGACAAATTTGTTGTTGTAGTTTTTTTCTTTGATGAATTTGGGGAAAATTGGTGAAAAAACAGAGAGAGAAATCCCCAAATTCATGAACAAGATTCAAGTTTAAATGACTCATACTTTTTTAATACATTTAATGGAGCCAATATGAAAATTTTCAAATCCAAATTTGACTTGGAATGGTTGACTTTTGAGTTTTAATGGTCGTTGTAGAGTTGTAGGAATTTTGTCGAATCGATGGTTGAGATCGTGTTTGATCTCGAGATTGACGACCGAGATTCACTTTGATGATTTTAAAAATCCATAAGGTATAGGTCATTTAAAATTTTCACTAAATCAACCATCATGATTAATTTTTTATGGTTGGGGAAATGGATCAAATCGACGATCTGTATTCATTTCGATCGTTACAAGGTTGGAGAAAAATTGATGGCCAAGATCATCTCGAGTGAGAGTTCGACAACCCAGATTCACCTGGGTTTTTGTTGAAAATTTCTAAGTATTGAATTTTACCAAGAGAAATGGACCACGGTCGATGGTCGATTCGACTGAATTAGAAAATATTTTTGTTTGGTCGCCAAGGAAGTTGTCGATAATCAATGGGACGATAGTCAAACATTGCCTGGATTCAACAAAGTGTTCTCAGTCACCAATAGAAATTGTAAATGGTCATGCATCGATCAGATTTGAAGAAGTGTTATCAGTCACCAACAGAAATCACTGACAGTTGATGGTCCAATGGTCGAGCGTCAACCAATTTGGAGAAGAGTTTAATTTCGACCAAGGGAAATGATCGATGGGTCGATGGGTCAATGGTCAGGCATCGGCCAAATTCAAAAATGTGTTTGGGTTGCTCAAAAGAATCAGTAGATGGCCTATGAAGGAAATATTGTGATAATGTGCCATGCCACATCAACATCCATGTGTCATGCCACATCAACCAAGTTGAGACCTTAGGATGATGTGTCATACCACGTTGGCCAATAAAGTTGGTCGATGGCCGACAGTCGGGTCAACCGAATTAAGGGAGTGTTTTCGTTGGTTGACAGGGATGAAATATGACCGATGGTTCGATGGTCAGGCATCAAAAGGATTAGTGATAAGTTCCATTCACCAATAGAAAATGTTGACGATCGACGGTTGATTCGGCTAGTTTGGAGGGTGTGCAAATTGATCATCAGGGAGTTGGGCCGACGATTGATGGTCGAATCAACAATTTGGGGAAAGTGTTGTGTGCACCAAAGAAGAACATCGACCACTAATGGCCAATGGATCGCAGATCAATCATTCATATTTCACTCAATTTGATATCAATTGATCATATTTAAGGGTTGTTAATGAAATAAAACAGTTATTTTTATGTGAAATTATGTGGTTTTTGAAGGTCATTAAGTTGCAGGCCATTTTTGAGACCTAAACGACATTTTTATCCAATAAAAACCCACAAAACAGAGTGCAACAAAGTACATTATGTCTCTACATCTCAAATAAAAAATCTTAAGGAGAGCTTTCCAATGAGCTAAATTGTTTTCAAAACAGAGCTCGTATGAGAAAGTTATAGCCAAAATAGCAAGGGTAAAATTTTGGATAAAATTTACTTCCAGAGAGCGTAACTCCATGCTCAGAAGTCTATTTAGGGAAAAAAATGTAGTTTATGGAAATATAATGAACCATAGAAGACACCTATGGAGTCAGATTTGGGATCTAGGTATGTAAAAAAGTGTTGGGAGTGAAAGAAGACACTTGTAGCATACATGGATAAAATGAGTAAAACAACCTAAACTTATTTGGACCATATATTTCAACTCGGAGCTCATACTTGAGAAAAAGAATATTATATAGAAAGGTATTGAGGAGTAGAATACATATATCAACCCAAAATTTTGAATTGGGCACTAAAATTTTCCATAAATTAATAAAGAGATTTATGTAGCAGTAAATGAATGGAAAATTGCAGCATGTGGATGTTATAACTTTTCGCTCATAACTCAGATTGAGGCATGGGTACAGTCGTTGGAAATTTGTTTCAGAGAGGAATGTATCAAAGGACTCAAAATTTGAATTGGTTCAATGTGTCCTTCATAAATTTATGAATAAAAAACTTGTATTCTAATGGATGAAACGTTTTATGCTACGCATGTTTCTAACAGTAATTATTGCATGCACATTTCTTGCAAAATTAGAGGTACAAGAAGGGAACTTTGGTTCTTATATGAGGAATGGAGTTATGAATATTCTTAGGGATATTACAGCCATGAGGAAGAGATCATAGGTTTTCTTGTCAGCATGGGGAATGTTGAGACAAAGTCAAATGGAAGAAGAAATAGGCAGGAGCATGTCACTATGAGAAGCCTTCATAGAGAAGTTTAGAGCTATATAGATGATAATGAAAGGATTATGAAGGCCCGGGAAGAAATACTTCAAAGCTTAAACATGTTGCATAAAAAAATTAAAAAGGACTCTGGTAATAGGAAAGCAGCTAGTGCTAGACAAGTGTCAGCATCTATATTCCATAGAAAAAGGGATGATCATGGAAATGATAGGAAGTCAAGAAGGATGAGAAGGAACCATCATTATCCAAGGAAATTCACCAAAATAAATCATGCAAGTTGTGGTCCAGGAATACCCCCAAGTGTGTCTCATGTTCGAAGGCAGAGGAGAAGGCCTGAGGTAGACATCTTGCAAGGTGAACTCGGGAAGATTAAGCCACCAACTTTCAATGGTGAGCACATGAAGGGATAAGAGGTTGATGCCCGACTATTAGAAATGAAGAGATATGTATAGTTGCATGATTACCCCTCATGGGTAGAAGTTATAATTACCACCTACCACTTGAAAAGAAAGGTATCTATGTGGTGGGATCAACTCAAGAAAGCCAAGAAACTGGATGAGAAGAGGATATCATGGAGGTAGTTCAAAGGATATTTCCAAGAGAAATATATGTTCGAGCATTACTATGAAAGGAATATGAAATATTTATTTGAATTCAAGTTGGGAAGCATGATAATGGATGAATATGATGATTTGCTTGATCCGTTGAAAGGTGAAAGAATATTTTTGAAGATTGAATTGAGATCAAGCTATCATCAAGTGGGGATTAAGGAAGAAGACACCAACAAGACAACATTCAGAACAAAATACAAGCATTATGAATTTACAATAATACCATTTGGACTATCAAATGCCCCATATGTTTTTATGTGCCAGATGAATGGAATGTTCAGGGAGTACCTGGACAAGTTTGTAATTTTGTTCCTATATAACATACTCATCTACTTAAATTCAAAGGAGGAACATGAGAAACATTTAAAATTGATGTTAAAAGTTTTAAGAGAGCATAAATTGTATGCTAAGCTAAGTAAATGTATATTTTATCACAAGAATAGTCACTACTTGGGGCCTATATTTTCAGCAAATGGGATATTAGTGGATCCCGATAAGATAGAGGCCATTAGAGGATGGCCAGTGCCAAGAAATATGACAGAGGTCAGATCATTCATGGTTCTTTCTGGTTATTACCGAAGATCCATAAAATGGTTTTCAAATATTGGAAGTCCAATCACTTCTTCACAAAAGAAGGGAGTGAAATTTGAATGAACTTCCAAGTGTGAAGAAAATTGTTGGCAGCTGAAAGACATATTGACTAGTGTGCCAATATTGAATATTGAAAATCTAGATGAAAATTTTGTTGTGTGCATTGATGCATGCAAGGAAGGGATCGATGGAGTTCCTAGTCAAAAACATCATGTGGTATGTTATGAGTCTATAAAATTAAAGGAGCATGAGAGTAATTATGCTACCCATGATTTGGAGTTAGAAGCAATTGTACATGCATTAAAAATGTGGAGACAATACCTCACTGGTAACAAATTTGAGCTAAGAACAGACCACAATGGTCTAAAGCATTTGTTTTGATAGCCAACACTAAATGCCAAAAAAACTAGATGGCTGGAATTTCTGAGTGAATATGACTTTGAAATTAAGTATATAAAGGGAAAATAAAATCAAGTGATTAATGCACTTAGCAGGAGAGCTCATGAAGTGCATGTTGCAGCTATCAACATGTATAGGAATGATGTGAAAGATCAAATCATGGCAGCAGAAAATTCAGATCAGTGGTATCTAAAAGTAAAATCGAAATTATAGCTAGGTAATTTTCAATATAAATTTAATTATTATGAGTTGAAAGAAGATGTAATTCTCATGTACAAAGACAAGGTATATGTGTCAAATTCTAGTGAACTGAAAAATGAAGTTTTGAAGGAAAATCATAATGTGCCATATGTTGGATTCCCAGGATATCATAAGACAATTACAACTATAAGAAGCCAATATTTTTGGCCAATAATGAAGAAAGAAGTGGCTACTTGCATAGTCGGATGTCTAGAATGCCATAAAGTGAATATGAGCATAGGCATCCAGCAGGGTTGTTGCAACCATTACCCATTCCAGAATTGAAGTGGGAAGTTGTTATACTGGATTTTATTACTAAGTTGCCCAGAACAATGAAGCAACATGATTCCACCATGGTGGTGGTGGATAAATTGACTAAGGAAGTTGTTAAGCCCTAATATTGGCTCATTGCCCCTTAATTGGGGCATATTATATTAGTAATGTTATTTTATTTATGTCGGCTTTAGGCCATTAGTTGTAATTATACCTCCTA
>ML783052.1:200779-223265 GCA_009831015.1 Picea engelmannii | reverse complement strand
TTGAGTACTTTTCCTGAGGTTTTTCTATGCTATATTGATGTTTGGTTCTTAACAAAAGCTCATTTCATTCCATTGAAGACAACACACAAGGAAACCAATATTGTAGAGATCTACATGAAACAATTTTCCAGGATGCATGGAGTGCCTAAGGAAATAGTATAATTTAGAGATCCAAAGTTTACTTCAAACTTTTGGAAGGGGTTGTTCAAGGGATTTGGGGAAAATATAAATCTCAGTACAGTGTAACATCCAAAGTTAGATGGGAAAATAAAAAGGACTAACATAATAATTGAGGACATGATTAGGATGTATGTGATGGACCATCCATAAAAGTGGGAATATTATATTCACTTAGTTGAACTTGCCTACAATAATGGGTATCATACCTCATTGAAAATGAGTCCATTTGAAGCATTATATGGAAGAAAATGTAACAGACCCGTGAGTTGGGATAACCCAGCAGACAGAGCAGTTGTTGGGATAGATTTGTTAAAGGAATGGAAGAGAAAATGGAAAAGATAAAGTAGAATTTAAAGGTTTCCCGAGATAGGAAGAAAATCTATGCAGAAAAGAATAGGTTTATATATTTTAAAGTGGGAGAACATGTGTTCTTAAACGTGAAGGAAAAATAAGTTCACTAAGATTAGGAAGTTTCCCAAGGTTGGCAGCGAGATATTGTGGACCTTTTGAAATATTATAAAAGATAGGGTCAATTTCATACATGCTAGCATTTCATGCATCTATGAGAGTAGATAATGTATTTCATGTATCACTATTAAATAAATATGTTCCTAACTCTAATCACATAATTTATCAGAATGTGATCTAAGTGGAGCACGAAAGGGATTTCCGAGTGGAACCAGTACTGATTCTAGACCAGAAATTCAAAGTGCTCAGGAACAAGGCCATAGGGATGGTAAAGGTTCAATGGACCTGTTAGGGTCCTGAAGATGCTACATAGGAGCATGAATAAAACATGTGGGAGGAATACCCGCAATTTTTTTACAACTTTGAATAAAACATAATGCAAACTCCATTTTGAGCAGCTAGAGTTTTGCAAACACATCTAAAAGTCCTATCCAACTGCAATAGGGGCCCTAATAAAATAATGGCTCATTCATTGGGTTAATCCTGATAAACGAATGGTATATTCCTTGGATTATTCCTGATAAAATAATGGTGCATTCTTTGGGTTGGCGAGTTGAGAGGAATAAGAGATTGTAGTTGGAACTGTTGTTGGAGTTGAAAAAGTGAATAATTTTATTTTGTAAGTATTGTGATGTAAATTTGCATATGTGTATATTATCATAGTGTGCACTGAGGATGGTGCATGATTGTAGGGGAGGGGGAACGTAACATCTCCACTATAATCCCTAGTTTAATTAATGTTTAAAGTAGATATAATGTGTGGCTACAGACAAAGCGATGTAATATGTGAATTGTATTCTTATGTTTTAATAATAAAATGTCATACTAGCTGCTAAGTTGACATGGAAAGAGGTGGGGGATAAATTAATCCAAAAGTGAAGGGATGATCTAGGAGAATGTCAGAAGGGGTTCCAAGGGGGAATTACCCGTGTATATTAATTCAACCCATTTTTCCTAAAATTTCTATTAGTATATGAACCTTCCAATTTATGGTTGAGTGTTCCTAAAGCCAATCATTGAATACCTATAAGAGGGTGGGTGTGAGTATTCACATCCCATAGTTATTAGGAACATGGAGGTTGAGTGCAATCAGCTTGGGGAAGTGTGTGAGTCAAGAAAGACAAGTCAAAGGGAGGAAATCCATATGGGTTGGGGAAAACAATTTTACACAATGAGTTTTTGTGCATGGGGAGCAAGGAGAGAGGAAGGGAGAGAGCTTGGATATGGTGCATCCATGGAGGGTGACTTCTAGAGCATGTTAGAGCATATCTGGAGAATTTTGGAGATGAATATTGAAGATCAAAGTTCTTAGGATTGAAGAGTGAACTCTTGAGTGAGTTTCACTAAAACAACAAGTGTTTGTTGTTGTTGCTGGCAATTTTTCCTAGCAGTGAATTCCCTTGAGTTCCCAGCTAAGAGATTCCTAGTGACATGTGCTAGAGAGACCCTGATAAACGAATGGGATGCTCAAGGGACTGATATCAGTGAAGTGGTACATTGCTTGGGTAGAGAAGGTAAAAAAAAAGAGAGTTGGTGGAAAATCAAGATAGTTGTAGGAAGATACCAATGGGTTGTGAGTTTTATGAGTTGTGAGTGGACAGTGGGAGGCCACCCTATTTTATGGATTACTAGACTCAGCTCAAGGGTGAATGTTTGTTGATATTTGGAACAATCAGTCTATAGTTGGGTGGAATGTTCGTCCCAAGAATCTAGTTGCACAAATGTTCTCATAAGATAAGTGTTTTATCTTGATGTTGTGTTATATTATGTGTTTAATTGTTCTGTTTTTCTCTGAGTATGAGAACATATTTATATGTTTCTATAATGGTATTCATTACTTTCATTTCGTGTATGTTTTAGAATGTTGTGGTTGCATGTAAGTGATAGTAACAATTAACAGTTAAATCTGGTTTAAATTCGTAGCTGAAATCTACAAGAAATTAATTATTTAGCAGATTTTTTATATTTATGAGTATTCTGCACCATAATGTCCCTCGATCGGGTTGGGGAACATATATATATATATATATATATATATATATATATATATATAGAGAGAGAGAGAGAGAGAGAGAGAGAGAGAGAGAGAGAGAGAGAGAGAGAACATGTATTCATTATTAGAGACATGTGAATTGTGATATATAAAGGTATTTGGTTAATTGGAGGGGGGTTATCCTATTGTTTAAGGAGTTATTGTGTAACTTATATATTTTTGAGTTGTGGTCCACGCTCACATTCTTTACATGGTGTGTACTTATGTTCTGTTATGATATTTTAATCATTTGAATGTCTACAATTTCAAAGGTGACACTATAGCTCATAAATTACTCAAAGTAGGCTACTATTGGCCTACCCTTTTCAATGGCTCTCATGCTTAAGAAGTGACAAGGCTCCAAGGGAAAAAATTGGAGATAAGTACATATAATGAGAATATTGAATGCAAGATTTGGAAATTGCAACAAGACAATGATCTACTGAAGAAGACTTTAGAAAAAAGTAAGAAAGGAAATCTTATCTTGGAGATAATCAAAGAAGAAGCCACCAGAGCGAATGAATAACTCAGGAATGTGCAAAAAGAATACTTTTGTTTATTACACAAGATTCATAAGAATAGGTCGATCACCTCAAGCTAGGTCTGCAAATGAAAGGTGTGATGGAAAAGTACCAAAAGGTCCAAAGATCTTATGAACATATTGTCGACTAGAAATATGTTTTTGATAACCCTCCTAACATCCTACCAGTATATACAACCAAGCATAGGATCAAATACTAGGTACTCCTCAACACTGGGAATTATATCCTCAATAATATCAAAAAAAATCGGGAAACAATTTAACAAGATTGCAAAATATTGTGGATAACATCTGATGACTTGCTAAAACAATTCAGGATGGAAACCTTGGCAGATTTAGAGAAAGCGAGACCAACCCAGATGATAATAGAGGATGTAGAAACCAGAAGGAACCTTAGCATGAAGGCCATTGAAGCAATAGAGGAGGTTGATAGAGAAGTATTGGAAATGAGAATAATAAATTTGAATCAATTGATGATATCAACCAAACACTTTATACAACAGACAGAAGAAGCCCTAAAGACAGAAGTGGTAACCCTTAATTGTGATGGAGAAATAAATCTCAAGAAAATCTAGCTAAACAAAATAGAGACCATATTGGAAGACTTCAAATTTTGGAAAGACTTAAGGGACAAAATGAAAATGCCCAAAACTACTTGATTGTTTGTAACAAAGCTTCGACATTTTGATTATTTTTGTAATTATTGTAAAGTCTCGATCAGGAATGTGAAATGAAACGTTGTAATTATCATCCGACAGCATGACAGTTACTGAATATGAAAATACTCTCCTCATGTTCTATAAAAGAGACGTTTGTAATGATTTAAGGATGTTTTCCCTTTATAATGACAGATAGTACTCTTACTTCCAGATTAATAAAAAGCAAGAGGCATTCCAAGAATATATGATTGTGGTGAATGTATTCAAGACTTTTCTTAATTCATTTATTCTTTATTTGAGTATTGCAAGTCTTATTCTATGGATTATTTCTACAATATTCATGTATGCTCAGGTTATCACATTTTTCTCCATTGAATGTAGTTATAATGTTATTAAAATAAAAGTACAACTAATTGTTAGTGTTTTATATAACATTATTGCAATCATTTATCATTTGAATGTATGAACTCTTTATAATTCAAAAGGTATTATCTTTAATTGTATTCCTCCATACCTAGTTTGCTCATGATTAGGATAGGATTTGTTTAGTCTAGAATTGCATCTTATAATAAAAGTAGGTAGCATGGTTTACTTTAGTTTCATATTTTAATTCATCTGAGAACCTTTGGTTCTCAGGTTCATATTTATATATCAAACTTAGAGTGGCAACCAGGCCCACATACTGGTCTGAAACACCCTCTCAAATGAGAGTGAGTGTAATTGGGACTTTCCATCGGGCGGTCTCCCTTACTTGTTGGATAGGACTTTTAGATCCATTAACACAACTTCAATGGATTTACCTGGATACACGACTAGATCAACTGAAACGGTTTATCCTACCATCTCTGAATCTGTTTATGTTGCTACTAGCTCAAAATTCATTTCAAATTTGTTTTCAATTATAGATAGACAGGCTACATACAATTGGAAAGAAAATTGGCAATAAGTTAATACCTTTAAACCCATGCATTAAACACCATATACATTGAACAAAGATAATGACCATCAATAAATAAGGCTCTTATCCTCCTAGGTGAACAACCAACCACTTAGGCCAAAATACCCAGAAATAAATATATGGTAAATGTATTTTTGGTGTATAAAAAAACGTTTTCAAACATTTTTATTATGATTATGTGTAATTCAAGCATATGCATGCAATTTACAATAGTATATTTTCATATACTCACTCTAGCATGTATATGAGTGTGATGAATAAAATGCCAATAAATGTCAAGGGCATGCAATGTTGGCATTTGAAAGTATAGTTGCATGCATATGTATATTTTAAAACTCTATACCATATATTCAAAATTCAATTCTTAGAGACATTCTCATACAAGTTGCCACCAAATAAAACTCCAAAGCTTCTACAAAATGTGTAAACTGATGGAATGCTATAACAAGAATTGTCTCATAAATTGTACACTATTCTCTTTATGTAACAAAAATAATTTGATAGCTTGTCATAACACCAAAATCACTGGCATTCATTCCTTTGATCCCACACAACCCCTAATGTTGTAAGTTGGCTCTGATACCAATTTTTAATGTACCTTCATTCTTAATATCAAAAATAGGGTCTGTTGGTCTAACATTTCATTGATCATAGTAGTATGTAAATCAAAATACAACACTTTAAGGCCATTTACAACATAGAAACAATTATTCTTAATTACTATGATAGATTTTTGCATTACACCAATCAACATAAGGTCAAGTTTTCCATCTTTGAATGCAAGGTTTAGATTGTAATTTCTCTAGACAACAAAATCAAGTTAAAGATATGAATTTAATTAGAACTAGCACTTCACAATTTGCCATGTAATTCCTTTTCAAGATGGTGACACTTAAGCATATATAGCATAACCAAATTAGAATAAGAATAAGCATATGATTCACATACCGACTATGTTTCAAAAGTTCATCAATCATCTCAACTCATCAATTCCCTTGAATCTCTTAGATGGAGGTATTTTTCTCTCCAAAAGAGGATAGTCCTAGGGTGTAGGGTTAAGTTCCTTAAGTTCATGCATATATTCCCTTCTCCCTTGATTAGAAACGTGATTCCATGATCATTAGGGTCATATTAAACATAATAAAATGATTTTTTTAATATATCGGTTTCTTGCCTCATTATTCACTAATACATGGTAATACAAAATAGCATAAATCCTTATAGAAAAGGAACTCACTATATTGAGGCCAAAACAATATACAATTCATCATACAAAAAAGGTGAATACCTCACAATAATCTTCAAAATCATTTACAACAGTTACAAAATAATCTATGCATAGATTTCATATAGTTTAATGGGTACGGGGGATCTAGCCTCGCCCTTATTCAAGTGGCCAATGTAAGAATAAACACGGTTCAAACCAATTAATAATCATCTCATTTAATCCCTTAAAATCATTCACATCAAATACCAAAAATTCTCTTATAAAACAAACACAAATTGTTTGGGGTAAGGAGGACTTGAGTAGCCCTTCTTCACCTAACAATATTTTCACCTTTTGGGGAAGGAAATGGATTAATATAATTCTGAAATTTGGTGAGCATGTGGATATTGATGTTAGAAACTTATTGTTAAAAGTTCAATGCCAACGAACACTATATGGCCAATTTATAGTAGAATTTCATATATAACCATTTTGTATTTTGGGGGGTCATACCAGTGAATATGAAGATTATTTTTTGTAAGAAGATAGATATTGATATCAACTACCTTTATTGCAATTTGAATGCCAATGGACACTGTATGGCCAAGTTATAGTAGAATTTATTATGCATCCATTTTGCATTTGTAAAGGCCATACAAGCAAATTTGAAGTTGATTTTTGGTGAGCATGTAGATATTGATACTAGCTACTTTTTGTTAAAATTTGAACATCAACGAACACAATATGACCAAGTTATAGTAGAATTTAATCTACAACCATTTTTCATTTTTAAAGATCATAGACGCAAATGTGAAGTTGATTTTTAGTGAGGATGTAGATATTTATATCAACTAATTTTTGTTAAAGTTTGAATGCCAATGAACACTCTATGGCCAAGTTGTAGTATAATTTCATCCACAACCATTTTTCATTTTTAAGGACCATATCGAAAAATCATAGGCCAATTTTTGGTGAGCATGTGGGGATATGTACTAGCTAAATCCACTCCTAATTTTCTCTTTATTGGAATTTCATATAGAATCATTGCACTAAAAATACCAAACCGGTTTTTAATCCATTTTGACAAATAGTTTGCATATATGAGGTTTATCAATGCATTTTCATACAATTTTTTCAACTCAATCAACTATAACAACATCCATGCACTTAATGACATGTACATAATTTCCATGGAATGAAGTTAAAATAAATAATGCTAACATGCATGTACATTTGATCATTATTGAGATCTTAATAAAAAAGAAATAAGAATACATTAATCTTTCATCAAATGAGCTCCAAGGCAACTCACTGTGGTTGAACCATTTTCCTCCCAACCATAGGAAAATCCTTTGTGGAATCCACCCCTGTAATGAGATATGATACCACCAGGGAGAACAAGAGTTCTCAAAGCTCCCAAATCACTCTTACGTTTACCAAGGGCTTACAAACCAACCCATAAAGCCAACAAAAGTGTAGAGGTTGAAGAAAGTGCTTCCCTACTAAATCTTGGTGTCTAATTCCACATGATAGCACCTCTTTAATCTCTCCATGGATCCTATGATAGTTGGGATGATCTTTTTTCATTAAGAACTCTATTCTCTCCTCAAGAAGTCTCTTTTTTCTCAACCTCCTCTTTCTAAATCGAATTTTCATTTTTGCATGAATGAAGGAGAGGGAAAGGAAGATTCCTAATCCAAGGCTTCCACTTCCTTAATGATATGGATCAATATTCCTAGTTAAACTCTCCTTGATTGCATGAATATAGGGATTAGTTACTTCAATATAGGAGATAAGTGCTTAACAATCGAAAATAATTACTTAAAGTAATTAATCATTTCACTAGGCTCGTAATTGTAGTATCATAAATATTAGGATAGAATGTTCATATGACAATCACATGAAAGAGGTCGTAGATAGAATATAGTAGCAACCATGAGACATAGGTCAATTCCCCCATTCGACCCCCTTACCTTTCCCCTTTGGTGGACGCATATCCCTATCAATGTTTTCTCCCACCAGTCAACCTTGGAACCTTTCATTATGTTCACAATGATCATGTTTAGATGTCTTTAAAATCTCCATGGTAAGTCTAACTCGTGGCATGAAGCAAAATGTAATAATGAAAGACATAATTATAATATGAACAAGATCAAGTTCAATGAATTGTGACTAGGATATTACATTCTCCTTCCCATATAATAACACCATCCTTGGTGTTCTATTCTTCTCAGCATGATTCCATATCTTCATTCTATAGTTGCACCTGTTGAAGGGATTTTTCCCCTGTGATCTTGGGTCTGGATCATCGCAGAGCAAGACTAAGTGGAAGAGATAATAGTCTCCCCTCAATGGAAAGCACACAAAAACTAAAGAAAATAACTACTTAAACTAGTAGAAAGTATGGATAGAGAGGAGAAAAGAAAGTGCACCTTATTCTCCCATTTGATGTCGATCCCCGCTCCAATTCTTTGAAGAGCTCCTGATCTTCTACTAGAACCATCCTGTAAGATAGATACAAAACAAGGGTTGTAAAAAAATTAGTTATGCAATCAAAAGCATATGCATATTATATGTCATATTCAAATTAATCATAAATATAATCATACATGGAAGACAAATTATGAGGGAAAACAAACTATTTTATTATCAACAAGTGGAAAAGGTAAGTTACAACCTTGTCCGACCTTTAGGCACCATCTTGAATCCAATTGTCTGGGCTCCTCCAGGAATCCTCATGCATCAACTCAACAGATGTAATCTTCCTTCAATGGCTTAGATAGGGATAAGGAGACACCCTATAGCCACATAAAATGAGAAATAATCTCTAGAAAAGGAGTTTCTAGGCTAAAGGGGATCTTGCTTAGAGAATTATATGGAAAGGAGTCTTGTTAGATGTTGGCAGCATAACTTTGCATAAAGGGAATTCATCTCTCCTTATCCCTCCATGGTTGTTTTATATATTCCCAAAAATATTTGGGGAGTTGAATTTTGTTGTGTACGGGCAAGGGTCATTGGAAAACGAGCCCAACTGAAAAACCCACCTGAAAACACGGGATTATTTTATTTTTCACCAATTTTGAGGGCATTTGCAGGTTGCAGTGTGGAAATTCAAGGATGTCCATGTGTTACACTAGGAAAACCCGCATGTATGCTCTTAGGGAATGTTTTTAAATTATTTTTGAGAGTTCCTTTAGGGAAAAGTCTATCAATCATTGGGAAAGGATTGGGCCATGGCACAAATGCATAGGTGTGGAATTTTGTGCTATAACAAATGCCCCTTAATGTGTGAGTTCAGAAGGGAAAAATGATGGTTGAAATACATTATGAACCTTGAGAGGAGAGGATGCATTGAAGTATCCATGGAGGTTCCCGAACAACTGATCCAAAAACAATAACCATCAGTGAAGATCAAGCAAGAGTTTTGTTTCCCAAGTTAAGCATACCTATGCTTATGAGTGATATAAGCATGGACGCCAAAGAAAGTACACTATGGATTCATGGCATATGTAAAATATAGCTAGATTTCATGGCCACGAATAGTACACAGTGGATCCATGTGGTATAAACGAGGTAGAAATCATGGCCACGAAGAATACATTGTGGATCCATGTCAAAGTATATCATAGCCACGAATAGATACACAATGGAGTTATGTCTCAAAATCAATAACAGAGGATATTTGGGACCAAAGAAATGAACAAGTTGATCCTATGTGAGTATCATTTTATGCGGTGGCACCATATGAGTCAGGAAGGAGAAAAAAATATGTGGTGCTCGTACTTCACTCGAAGTCTTCAAAATGATTTGTCATGGTACAAGTCTACACTATGTGAATAGATGAGTTGAAGTCGAACACAATGAGACATCGTTTGATTACCGGTGATTGAGGTATACCGTTAACAAACGCGAGACAACCCATCGATAATGATAATGGGAGTTAAGGTACCATGTTACTATCTAACAAGTGTGAATGAATGAGATGGCATTGAATACCTAGTAGAAAATATCGAGCATGGAACATTGAGGTATTCCCACTGTCAATAGTGAGGGAACCTGCCATTGATGACTGGAAGCCCCAAGGTACCAAACATAAATCTAGATCCCTCTCCCATATCAAGATATGTTGAATTCAATTGGAGGGAACCTGCTAGAAGGAAGGCATTAAGGCATCCTCCATCATCCAGCACAAGGGGTGGTGGAAGGCCAAATATTTGGAAGAGATCGGACGAAGAGACTGATACTCATGATGATGAGACTAACTTGGGAAGGCTAACTTGCAAGTTCAAAGGCTAACTGCAAAATGGCCGACATGGATTGAAAACTTTCCCTTGAACAAAATAATGACACATTATGTGACTCGAGAAGCATGACTATAAGTTGGGAAACATTTGTGATGCACGAGGCATCAAAAAATGCTCCATATAGTTGGAAGAATAACCAACTGGGGGAGAAAAAAACTCAAAACGATAAAAAGTCTCCTAAAGCCATACTAAACCCAAAATGATGAGATATTAACTCAAGATTTTTCTTTGTTCAAGGGCGAAAAGATTGTTTCCAATAAAAGAGATAGATGTTTTCCCATTCTTTTTGGTTATTTTATTTTATTTTGTCTTTTTCATGTCATAAAAGCCTGAAAAGGAATAAAAGAATGTTATCGTACAGTGGAAGGAACGAGTGTCGTGGGAAAGAAATCTAGTTCCATAGCACAAGGAACATACCTATGCTCAATGCAAGGAAGCATGTGTAGGATAAGGACACTCGGGGGATGTTCCCTCTAGGGATAAGGTATTGAGTCGCAAGGGCATAAATTGCAAGGCTAGGAACACATAGGAATTCATAGGTGATTGGTTCAATGAGAGCATGTTTAAGTCATAATTAGGCCTAAAAACAAAAGCAGTCAATATGAAGATGCAGTTATGAATCAACTTCGGGGAGGTAAACCTCCCATGATGGTATTTTTTTTAAATTTAGTCTCCAAGAGCCCGAAAACTAATAAAATCATACCAAGGAGAACTCTTCTAGTCACTGGGGCCAAAGTATTCATTTTTCATATATAGTCCAGTCGACCTAGAAAAAGGGTTAAACTCATAACGAAAATACATCTCTTCAAAACCTTTTTAACGAGTGTGACAGAGACAATATCACTCGACTATATTTTCATATTTAAAGAGTATGAAAAGAGATTAACTATGGAATCCCTCATGATTTTTCATAAATTTAGTCCCATGATCCCGAAAAAATATAAAACACAACTTAAGAGACCTCTTCTAGCCTGTAGATTAGAGTATACATTTTTCGTAAGTAGTCTTGACTAGTATGAAAAAAGTGGTATACTTGTGTTGGAAAGACGTTCCTTCAGGTCCATTTAACGAGTGTACAAGGAACAACGTCAATCGGCAATCTTTTCAATTTTAAGGTGATCCAGATGGATCTCGGTGGCCATCCACCTTTTCCACTGAATCACTATTTTGAGCCTATGGTTTTGATAAACCATGATATTCACCCTTTTGATGGGGAATGGAATGTAATGTCATCTTCATTTGTTAATTACAGACACCATGTAAGGATTTCCTAGTAGTCTTATGTACATGCCTACATCATAATGTTAATGCATCGGATCCCATTAGAAGTTTGCAGTTAAGTGCGCTCGGGCTAGAGTAGTACTGGGATAGGTGATCACCCAAGAAGTCCTAGTGTTTTACATTCCTATGGAATTTTATAAACTCAGTCCAATTTATCCCACATGCATCATGGGAATTGTTCTCCTCTCACTCTCTCATATATAATTGAGGTGAAGGAGGCCCTTTAAGCATGCAATGGAGTGATGTAAAGCTTGTTGTGAATGAAGCGTATCCAACATCTCTTTATTTTCATAGATAAGTTACCCCATTCTTCCAATTTTTGTTCTACAATGTTTTTCTCTCTCTTGTTCATTAATAGAAGTTGGGTTTCACTATATTTTTGTGTTCTCTGCATTATCTACGTATATTTCCTTGTTATATATCGGTTATATTTTTTTCTTCATGTTGTTATCAAAATAATCTAGATCAGTGGTATCAGAGCAGGTTTCTCCTTGTCGTTTCTCAGAGCAGGTCCCTGACAAGGTCATGGTATGGAAAGTTGGGGCTCAAGCTAATTTTGCTTGAGGAAAACTTCTCTCGCCAACCCAAGCGACCTCCCATGGTGAAAGAAAAGAGAGATGACAAAGCAGAAGATCATTTCAATGCGTTGCTCGAGGAAGCCCTCATGCAACAGAGAAATGAAATGATGGACAAATTTTCTCAGATTCTTCAAATACTACCGATGGCGATGGTTGAGGTATCTTCAACAAGAATCCATTTTGCAAGTGTGACACCCTTCAAGGTACAAGTCAATTTTTATATCCCCTTATTTGAAGGCCAGATAGATGCATATTCTCTAGAAAAATGGTTAAATATACTAGAAGGTTATTACTCTGTCTAAAACTTTTCTAACAGTGTCACCTTCGATCTCCTTAAATCCCTTCCCCATGTCAGAGCTTGGTGGGAAGGTTACTAGAAGAGGTACACCATGGATGAATCTACACTATTTGTGAAAGAACCCACTTGGGTGGCATTTGTAGATTCCCTAAAGGAGGAGTTTTATCATATCAGAAACTATGATGATCAATACATGAGATGGACAACTCTACATAAGAAAAGAGATCAGTTGGTTTCAGAGTACACAAACATCTTTCATACCTTGCGTTCAAAGTTGGATATCAAATACTTTGAGCGGGACCTGGTTTTGAAGTACCGTAATGTTCTACATAGGTACATCCAAAGAGAGATGGATTTCTTAGACATCTCCTCACTAGGAGTTGCTTATCGATATGCAGTCAAAATTGAGTAGAAATTCAAGAAACAAAGTGGGAGAATCATGGAAAAGGAAAATCTAACTCACATAATGAAGGATAGAGAAAGGAAGGCCAACCTCAAGAGAGACAGACACAGATGCAGGAAAAGAAGGGTAATATGAAGTCTAGGAAAGACTCTGGAAAGTGGTATGAGTTCCAGAACAACCCTTGGCACAACACAAATGAATGTTGCTCAATACATTCATTGGTGGTCAAGCTCAAAGACAAAGATTAGAACCTCGACTTGGACCTTGATTCGGAAAATAATAAAAGGAGACAGATCATTGATGTAGAACCCACTACTACTGTCGCAACTACAACAATCCAACCATAAGAGGATCCTGAGGAGGGGGAGAAACTCTTCCATTCATAGATGTGGGTGAAGGGGACCCCACCGCATTTTATTTTTGATAGAAGAAGCCAAAATAACATCATCTCATAAGAGGTTTTCAAGCAGTTGGATTTTCCAAAAACACCACACCTGCAACCATACAACATCAGGTGGCTTTGTCGGGGTCAAGATCTTCGTGTCAGCCAGTAGTGTCACATGTCCTATGGCATCAAGCCCTTCAAGGATGAGGTATTGTGTGATGTTTCCCTACTGGAAGTCTGTGGTGTTCTATTAGACCATCCATATATGTGGAGGCACCATGATGTTTATGAGTCTCGACCCTGTAGCATCATTGTTACTATGGGGGGTCATCTATACAAGATACCAAAGGTAGTTCTGACTATTGTCCCACCAAAACAATGCCACAAAGTAATCTCTCATACTGCAAAGTTCAGCCTCTTCACAATATTATCAGAAGGTGAATAGAAGGACATTGCAACCACTCCAACCTTATCCAAAGACATTTCTATCTAGCAGAAGTAGATCGACAAGATTGTAGAATAATACTAAGATGTTCTTGTTGCACCTGTGGGGGTGCCTCCGCACTACCTAGTCAAGCAAGGTTACAACATAAACCTTCATACTCTTCATGTTTCATCTTCATCGACAGAGTCCTCCAACACTCAATTATATCATGCATCTAGATTGGTTGAACAAATCCAACCCCTCCAACAACAGGTTCATGACAACCTTCAACAAACTAAGCAGGACAATTGCTTCAACAAGGAAAGCAGTGCACCAAGCTTCAGATTTAGTAGAATTCTCCCCATATCCCATGGGAACTTAACACAATGGGGACCATTTCTTCCTAAGGGGGGAGGAATGATCCAGATGGATCTTGGTGGCCATCCACCTTTTCCACTGAATCACCATTTTGAGCCTGTGGTTTTGATAAATCATGATATTCACCCTTTTGATGGGGAATGGAATGTAATGCCATCTTCATTTGTTAATTGCACACATCATGTAATGATTTCCTAGTGGTCTTATGTACATGCATACATCGTAGCGTTAATGCATCATCTCCCATTAGAACTCCGCAATTAAGTGCGCTTAGGCTAGAGTAGTACTAGGATGGGTGATCGCCTGGGAAGTCCTAGTGTTTTAGATGCCTATGGAATTTTATAAACTCGGTACAATTTTTCCCACATGCATCATGGGAATTGTTCTCCTCTCACTCTCTCATATATAATTGAGGTGAAGGAGGCCCTTTAAGCATGCGATGGAGCGTGATGTAAATCTTGTTCCAAATGAAGCGTAGCCAACATCTCTTTCTTTTCAAAGATAAGCTACCCCATTCTACTAGTTTTTGTTCTATAATGTTTTTCTCTCTCTTGTTCATTAATAGAAGTTGGGTTTCACTATATTGTTGTGTTCTCTACATTATATATGTGTGTTTCCTTGTTATATATTAGTTATATGTTTTTCTTAATGTTGTTATCAAAATAATCTGGATCTGGATTTATGAGCGGAATGAAATGAAAAATAGACTAAATACAATAACACAAAGATATGGAGAACAACAACAAATATCCAGTGAACAATAACTTCTGTTGAATAAATAAAATAGGCTGAAACTGTAAAATTGCAGAACTGAAAACAACTTGCTCGAATGGTGGTAGCTATCTCTAAGAAGAGATGTGGCTACTACGTGCAACCGTCTGAGCATAATGATTACAATGAGGCTCCAGAGGAATTTTTAACTTTACTCATGGATTCCAAATCCATAGATATCCAAAAACCTAACCCTAGGATATGAAACGCAAAAAGTTATGTGGGTCCCGATGGCTAAGTTGGTACCTCAACTTCTCGGGGTTGTAACTTTTGCATACGACCTCTATTTTAGGCGCGTGATAGCCCATCGGAAAGGTATTTTTTATAAATACACATTATTCCATCAAAATATGACTTCATCTACATTTTTACTGCATATCAATAAGCATATCTCATTGAGAATATGTCTAAGAAATCCACCTCTGTTTGGATGTACCTCTATAGACCACTGCGGTAATTCAAAACCAAGTGTCACTCAGAGTCTTTGATACCCATATTTGAGTGCATGGTATGAAATATTTTGGTGTAATCTGACACCATCTGGTCTCTTTTCTAGCGTATAGTTTTCCATATGATGTATTGGTCATCATAGTTTCTGACATGATAGAACTTCTCCTTTGAGGCATCTACAAAGGCCGCCCAAGTGGGTTCTCTACCAAATAATGTATATTCATCCATGATGTACCTCTCCTAGTAACCTTCCCACCAATATTTTACATGGGGAAGGGGTTTAAAGAACACGAAGGTGATATTTTCACTGTAGGAAATTTTTTGGATAGAGTAATAACCTTCTAGTATATTCAACCATTTTTCTAGAGCCTATGCATCTATCTGGCCTTCAAATAAGGGGATATCAAAATTGAATTCTACCTTGAATGGTGTCTCATTTTTGAAATGGATTCTTGTCAAAGACACCTCAACTGTCTCCATCGGTAGTCTTCGAAGGATCTCAAAAAAGTTGTTCATCATCTCATTCCTTTGTCGCATGAGGGTTTCCTTGAGCAACATCTTGAAAGGATATCCTACTTTGTCATCTCTCTTTTCTTTCTCCATGGGAGGTTGCTTGGGCTGGAGATAGCAGTTTTCCTCAAGCAAAATTATCTCAAGACCCAATTCTCTATATCCTGACCTCGTCGGGGACCTTCTCTAAGAAACGACAAGGAGCAGCCTGCTCTGATACCACTAATCCATATTATTTTGAGAACAACATGAAGACAAAAATACAACTGATATATAACAAGGAAATACATAGAGATAATGAGGAGAACACAGAAATATAGTGAAACCCGATTTCTATTAATGAACAAGAAAGAGAAAAACATTGTAGAACAAAAAATGGCAGAATGGGGTAGCTTATCTCTGAAAAGAAAGAGATGTTGGTTATGCTTCATTCAAAACAAGATTTACATCACACTCCATTGCATGCTTAAAGGGCCTCCTTCACCTCAATTATATATGAGAGAGTGAGAGGAAAACAATTCCCATGATGCATGTGGGATAAATTGGAATGAGTTTATAAAATTCCATAGGCATGTAAAACACTAGGACTTCCTGGGCAATCACCAATCCCAGTACTACACTAGCCTGAGTGCGCTTAACTGTGGAGTTCTAATGGGATCCGATGCATTAACTCTATGATGTAGATATTTACATAAGACCACTAGGAAATAATTACATAATGTCTGTAATTAACAATTTAAGATGATATTACATTGCATTCCCCATCAAAAGGGTGAATATCATGGTTTATCAAAACCACAGGCTCAAAATGGTGATTCAGTGGAAAAGGTGGATGGCCACCGAGATCCATATGGATCATAAGGAGTGTAAAAATAGGTTAACTACAGACTCCATAATGTAATATAGGGGTCCCATGAGATATGGCTAGAACGAGAGGGAGTAAGAAGCATGAATTTCAAACGCAAACTCTTGGTGAGACTAACCAGGACCCCTAAGCCTAGAAACAAGCTTGCAGCATGAGCACCATATCACAAAAGGATTCTATACTATAGATCCCATGGATGGTAAGATCTACCATCAACCGAAAGATTCTTTTAAGCTAAGAGAAAGGTTTCATCATTCGTTAATGGGGTTGACCCTAAGTTTAAACAGTAACGATCACTGATAGTGCAACAATTCGAGTGAAATGCTTCCTAACCTAAATGTCAGTTATAAACACATTACTTGCCTAGAGTCTCGTAAAATATTCGGCCAATCGATGATAAAGGTACCGGAGAAAAATTCCAAATCAACCTAAGACCTGCAAAAATGACGATAATGCTACAAAAATTTGATCATTAGTTGAAAAATTGGAGAAAAATAAGGAAACTTTAGGAAGTGGGTCTTCAAAATTTTAATAAATATTGATATATTTACCCATTTACCATTCCATTGTCACCATTTCACACAAACAACCACCAAAGCGACCAAAACCTTGGAGAACAAATCGACAAGAACGTGGAGCTTGGAGCAACTCCGCTACTTTCCACCTTACACAAGTAATTTCACCTTATCTTGCATTTCATAACTTAATTCCTTCAACTCCTTACAAATTTCAAGATTAAATTCACTTTATTAAGCGTGACTCTGTGCATATGTTGGATGCCTTAAGGAAACCTGCGAATATCTGCAGCTGGTGGAAACACCAATCGCGGATATATGAGACTGTTCTAACTAAAGGCCACAAATGCCTAGGAAAATATTAGAAAAAAAGGAAACTAACTCAAAAATTCTTGGAAATTGAGCAAGATGTTTATTCTATGGAGAGAATGCGAACATGAAGAGGTCGATCGAGCAGTGTTTGAAAATGATGAAGAAAAACAAGCTATGTATGCTTGCGGCATGTATAAGGTTTTATAAGTTGGTGGCATGAGGGTGCAAAGGAGATTATTAAATCTCCTAATTGACTATTGAAACCTAGATGCCAAGGCATTCATTCTCACTAGACAGTCTTTGACCATTATGGTTGAAGACATTTAATTCATTATTGGACTGTCGAGGAGAGGGGAAGTTACAAACTTATAATATCGGGGAGGAGGTTAGAGTATCAACAACTTTATCAACGAGTATTGTGATGTTGACACCGAGAAAAGTGGCTCTCAAGTGCCAATCAAACAGATTACCAACTTGAGTCTCTGAGTCATCTTATATATTATAGTTTGGATTGTGGGATCCAACTCCTTACATTTGGCATCACGGGCATAAATGAAATATGGGGTTGAATGCCTATGGCCTACTATGTATGACTGGAGCACTACCATTCTCAACAACATGAAATCACAGTTGAAATATTGCAAGCTCAGGAAGGCAAAGAAATTTTTCTTCGATAGTGTCTTATTCACATTCTTCTTCGAGCGGGTGCCCATGATGAGCCTATGAACATACATACGAGGACACTTGCGACCATGGCCAACCATGGTTCGCTAGACTGAGCTCATAGCTCACTTAGGAGGTGGAAAATTTTCCAATCCATTTGATGATGACTTCTTTGGTTGGTGGGAGTGACAAACTCCCTTCATTGAGGACTACCCATATGCAACCATCGATTTCACCAATGACTTAAACGTCATCATCCCTGCTGGAGACGAGTTACAAGATATAGGTAAGTTTCATTTTGTGTTATTTAATTTTTAATTTTTGAAAATATAACTATTTCTGTCTTTTTTTTAGATCCAAAATGCTAACAAGCACCTTACTTTAATGCAGATAGAGCACCCGTGAGACCGACTAATGTCCCGCAACATAGCCAATGAGGCAGAGAGGAGGCAAGATCGAGCGATGATGCAATGAGGACCTTGAGTAGTGTGAGCTAAAACTTTGAGGCCCTCATGCATAATGTACCTATGGCTACCATTGATGACCTCCATGTAGGCATCCAACAACATGTCGTGGGAGTACCTAGGTCATGGGTCTGATTGTTCCAACATTTGTCAAATTTCGTTGTTTGTTATGATAGGGTGCACTGGCCTCAGGCCTAGGCATATTATGTGCTCATAGCTTAATTTTTGTAATTGTATAACATATATATATATATATATATATATATATATATATATATATATATATATATATATATATATATATATATATATATATATATTATTGTGTGTTATATACATTTTCTATTTTACATGCAAAAGTGTATATTTACATGTGACTATGTATTCTTTACTTTACTAATGATATAAATTCCAATATAACACATAATTAGTGTAGGCATCGACTAATTCATTATCTCTCCTAGGAACATGTTCATAAGTAATAAAACCAAGTGAACGCTCTAGAAGATGTACCCTCAGGAAAAAATTTAATAACACTAGATATCAAACTTGATACACACCATTTAATTGTGAAACCACAAATTGTGAACCCTTGAACACTTGAAGGTGATAAATACCATAAGATAATGCATCTCGCAAAATCTCAATAAAGTTATTATACTCAGCAACATTATTGTTAGTTTCCCCGAGACACACACCTCCAGTGGACACTAGTTTCCTAGAGGGTGAATAAATAACCCAAGCAACATATGTTAGGTGTCGAGTATGGTGATTGGTGCCATCCACAAATATGAAATAAATCAATGACTCCTTGGGCATATGCAACACAGCATAATCACATCAATCACTAGCGTAATAAAGGGACTAAAACCATAAATAAAGATATGTACAAAATAGACAATAAATACAAGAGAGCTAATGCTCAAGCCCTTAGGCTTAATCATAGTACTTCTTTAGGTAGAGCCCATTTCTAGCCTCAGACAACAAATTTCCTTCAAAATTTGTGAGCTTATAGGATCCTTTCTCTAAAACTCACTGCACGACATAAGGGTCAAAACACATGGGGTTGAAGTTTCCTTCCCCCAAGGAATTCTTGTCCTGGTCATAGACCAATATAATATCTCCCTTGGAGAAAACCCTGGGACGGACAAAATTATCATACTAGGAATTGACTTTTTTCTTATGCGCTTCATTCGCTAAAGATGCATCTTGATGTTACTTGTCGATATGTTCAAGTTAAAATAAGTTTTCTTCGATGTAAGTCATGTCTGGAAGGAGCTCGACTGCTATTTTGAGTGAAGGAACTTTAGATTCAATAGGAAAAATTGCTTCCACTCCATGAACGAGTTGGAACGGTGAGAAATCAAGAGCAGTTTTGATTGAGGTTCTATAAGCCCATAATGTCGGATATAGCATCAAATGCCAGTTGCTTAGATTTGAATTCATCGTTCTTCTTAAAAAAAAAAATCAATGATTTTTTAACGGCTTCAACTTGAACATTATCCTGGGGGTAGTAGGGATATGATTGTTCCTTATTAAACCCAAGTTTCAATGTTAATTTTGACTTCATGCGATTATGAAAGTGACTGCCATGGTCAGTGACAATCTCTCTTGGAACTTAGAACCTAGTAATGACCTGATTGAATATGAATAGTTTTGTTGTCTCCCCATTATTAGAAAATGTTGGCATAACCTCAACCCACTTAGTAAAGTAGTTGATAGCTACGATGATGTAATGATGCCCCTTAGCCAAAGTCGGGTGGCATGTCATAAAATCTACCCCCCACTTGGTGAAGGGGCCAATAGTGATGACAGGAAAAATTGAAGCAGAATGTGTACGCATTTTCTTATGAAAATTTGGCATGGATGATTGTTCTTGACCACTTCAACACAATCTTGAAAGATCATAGGCCAAAAGTCTCATGGGTGCAAAATTTTTGGGTTGTTTCCAACCCAGAGAGATGACCACCACACACTCCACTATGGAAGTCATTCAAAATAACCTATGCTTCTTTAAGAGTTAAGCAACGTCATAGGATCGATTCCACCTGTCGTTGATACAAAGTGTCAGCAATAATGAGGTATATTTTCGCCATATGACGGATCTATTGTTGCAAATATCTTGAGTAGTTCAGAGGGAACTTCAGAGTTTGGAGATATATAAGGATATCCCCATATCATGGATTGGACGAAGAGGTGAGGGAAATTTTTGCTAGAAAAACAAGATCGCAGAGCAATAAAAGAAAACAAATGTGGAAATAAAACACAGAATATACACAATATAATAGAGACACAGATATATGTGGTTCACCCAGTGTGTTCTACGTCCACCAGAGAAATTTCCTGGTCCTTACTTTATTATTAGCCAGCAAATGAAGGGATACAAACTACAACAAACCTGTTGTAACTTCCTCTTCATTCTCTCATAGTCTCCTATCTCAGAATACAATATTCACTCACATCCATAGCTGCAATACATTTCCCTCATAACAGAGGGTTTCCTTCTAGGAAAAAAAACCCTAACACCGTTAGATCTGTGACCTTATAATGAATGGTCTAGTTTTACAATGAAATTACAATATACATTTACAAGGCAATTTTTCCTTCAGGGGCTTCACCCTCGAACCCCCGCCAAGGTCCCACTTGCCCTCGAACCCCGTAAAGGGGGTAATCCCCCTCTGCACTCCCCCGCGTGGAAGAGTGTACATTCTTTTTGGGTGTAAAGTCTTCATGGGGTATAAACACGGCTGAAAACAAATACATCTTAATCAGGAAGATAATCAGGCTCCACAACCAACAATATTCCACTTGGAGACTAATCTCAACAAATCCACCATTGTTGTATATGATGGAATCTGAACCTTCTTGGACCTGGAAAATTTGTCATCTTCATCTTCATTCTTGAAGACAAATTGAAACTGAGCAGGAACTCAGTTTCTCCCTGGTTACTCCCTTTCTTAACATGTCTATAGGATTTTGGCTAGTGTGTATCTTTTCCAACTTCAAATATCCATCTTCCAAGACGGATCGTATGAAATGGTACCTCAGCTATATATTCTTAGTCTTCGAATGGAAGGCCGAGTTCTTTGCAAAATTAATGGCACTCTCACTTTCACAGTACAACCTGTTATTCTCCTGCTTCTTTCCCAATTCCTCCATAAACCTTTGTAACCAAATCATTTCTTTACTAGCCTATGTAGCAGCAACATACTCTGCCTCTATTATTGAAAGAGAAACAACCTTTTGCAGTTTTGAAATCCAACTTAATGATGTTCCACCTATAGTAAAAACATACCATGTGGTTCTCCTCCTGATGTCTTTATCACCTGCCATATTTGAATCAACATATCCCTGTAGAAAAGTGTCTGAACCTCCAAAACATAATGCATGAGTAGCAGTACCTCTCAAATACCTGAGAATCCACTTTACTGCCTCCCAATGTTCTTTACCTGGATTTTTCATATACCTGCTCACAACTCCCACTGCATGTACAATATCCGGTCTTGTGCAAACCATTGCATACATCAAGCTGCCAACTGTTAATGAATAAGGGACCCTGGACATGTATTATATCTCCTCTTGTGTCTTGGGACACATTTCCTTATTTAATTTGAAATGATTGGCTAAATTTGTACTAACTGGTTTTGCATTCTGCATTTTAAACCTCTCCAACACATTCTCTATGTACTCACCCTGAGACAATGTCAATTTGTGATTTTTCTTGTCTCCTGTTATTCTCATACCAAGGATTTTCTTTGCAGCACCCAAATCCTTCATCGCAAATGAATTAGCTAATTTCTTCTTGAGCACATTTATATCCTGCATATTAGACCCTACAAC
>ML783052.1:180045-199176 GCA_009831015.1 Picea engelmannii | reverse complement strand
TGAACCTGTCCAAAATAACCTTGAACATAATCTAGAAAATGTTTCCTATGGGGTGTGGCATGAAATGAAGCCCTTGAATCTACTACCCAAGACTCAGAAATATTATCTACAAAAATAATCAAAGAATCTTGTAACACATCACTTGTTACATTTTCTTCCTTATTTATCTCCTCCTGTCCATCTCTTTGTTTCTTTGGATATCTGCAGTCTTTCTTCATATTTCCTTTCTTCCCACAATTCTAGCACTCTATCTTTCCAAGTCTAGATTTGGATCTGCCCTTCCTATAATTCTTGTGTTTCCTTGGGCCCTTTCCTCTATCCTTTTGTCTTCCCCTGTTCTCCTTGTTCAACGCATTACCTGGTGTCTCACCTATGCTTTTCCATCACATTTCCTCACTAAGGATAACACCAATAACATCATCAAATTTTAAATTCTTTGAACCAGAGATGGAGTTACTTACAGCCATGACCAAGCCGTTCCATCTTTCTGGCAATGAGCACAAGATTAGAATAACCTTGACCTCATCATCAAAGTCCACTTTTACAGAACTTAGTTGATTAGTAACCATATTAAAATCATTTAAATGCTCTGCAACAAACCCACCTTCTGACATATTCATATTAAATAATATATTCATTAGAAATACCTTATTGGACAGTGAAGGTTTTTCATTCAATTTAGCCAATGCATCCATCAAAGCCTTCGTTGTCTTTTCTTCGAAATATTGAAAGCCACTGATGCTGCCAGGCTCAGCCGTATCATTCCTAGAGCCTTTCTATCAAGAATTTCCCATTCTTCATCCTTCATGGTCGTCAGATTCTTTGCTACTTTTCCCAATGGTAGGAATAGATCCTTCTGATATAAATAATCTTCCATCTGCATCTTCCATAACTGGTAGTTTTGGCCATTAAATTTCTCGACCCTAAACTTTCCATCTTCCGCCATTGCCCCCACTCAAACCAGGAACCCTCCTTTCTTGCAAATTACCTTTATCTCTCATACCAGTTGTTATAAAAACTGGATCGTGGAGTAATAAAATAAAACAAATGAAGAAATAAAACATAGAAGATACACAATACAATAGAGACACAGATATATGTGGTTCACCCAGTGTGGGTTGCGTCCACCAGAGAAATTTCCAGGTCCTTCCTTTATTATTATCCAACAAATGAAAGGATACAACCTACAACAAACCCGTTGTAACTTCCTCTTTGTTCTCTCACAGTCTCCTATCTCAAAATACAATATTCTCTCACATGAATAGCCGCAATACATTTCCCTCATAACAGAGGGTTTCCTTCTAGGGAAAAAAACCCTAACATAATTTCTGTCGTTAGATCTATGACCTTATAATTAACGGTCCAGATTTACAATGAAATTAAAATATACATTTACAAGGCAATTTTTCCTTCTGGGGGCCCGCTTTCCCCCAGAACCTATAGAGGGGGTAACCCCTCTTCACTCCCCTGCGTGGAAGAGTGTACATTCTTCTGGGGCGTAAATTCTTCATGGGGTATAAACACGGCTGAAAACAAAGACCTCTAAATCAGGAAGATAATCAGGCTCCACAACCAAGAATGTCCTCATCTAGAAATGAGTTTCTTGTTTCACCTTCCTCGTTCTCCACTGGAAAATCTGATATTGTCTCAATTAATACTAAAGGATTCTTATATTTTGCAGACACAAATTCCAAGTCATACTCTTGAAGAACAAAAATCCATTTGTTTTACTTCTCATCGATAATTCTCTAGTCAAAACATATTGAAATGGATTGACCATGGCAATGTCAGTTGTCTTTTGTAATAGAATGTCATGTCAAAGTCGTTGGACAGCATGCAAAGATACCAGTGCCATTTTTTCTACATGTGAATATCTAATTTCAGGACCCATGAGAGCACAACTCAAGTAATATATGACATTCTCTTGGAGCTCATCATCCTCCTGAACTATAACCATGTTGATCGAAGCATCAATTGTTGACAAATAAAACAAGTAGTATCAATTGTAATCAGGGGTACTCAACAATGGATTCGAAACCAATTCCTTATTCAAAACATCAAAAGAAAATTGTGCATCTTCGTCCCAACAGAATGGGACCCTTTCTTCAAAAGGTGCATAAAGCCCTTTGTTATGTTAGCATAATTTGACACTAAACACCCGAGGAAATTCACCTTTCCTTGTAGGATCTGAAGTTGTCTAATTGTACACAGGGGAGGAAACTGATTTATTTCCTCAACCTTCAAGGGGTTAACCATGATCCCTTTTTTTGAAATGATGAATCCAAAAATATGACTATAGGTCACACAAAAATACACTTGTGTGGACTCAATTGGATCCTATAGAAACGGCATCGTTCAAAAAATAAGCGGAGGTGTAAGAGATGTTGGGCCCTCTTGTATGAGTGAGCCATGAGATCATCTAAGTATGCCTCCACTATATGATTTAATTCATGAAAGGAAAACATCATGGCTCATTGGAATGTTGCACCATCATTTTTAAGACCAAATGAAATTTTCATGTAAGTGAAATTGCCTCAAGGACATACGAAGGTCATTTTGTGTTCATCTTCCAGTCAAATTTCGATTTGATTGTAGCCAGAAAAACCATCCATAAACGAGAATATTTCACTCTCCGCACACTTCTGCAATATCTAATCAATGAAAGGAGTCAAGAAGTTATCTTTAGGACTCACCTTATTCAAGTCCCTAAAATCCATGCAAACACAGATTTTACCCTACTTCTTATCAATGGAAACAGGGTTGGAGACCCATTATGTCAAAGGTACTAGGTAGATAAAGCCTCCATTAATAAGTTTTTCCAATTCTACTTTTATTGTCGTTGCCTTTCTTGGGTTCACAAGTCTCAATTTTTGACGAACCAGCTTTTCATTTTCACAGGTTCGAATTTCATGTTGAACTATTTGAGGATCGATGCTAGGAATTTCCTCGTAAGATCATGTGAACACACCTCAAAACTCCTTAAAGAGTGGCATATATTGATCGATCTCATCCTGTGAGCATTCTTCTCTGATAAATTTGATTTCGACAATATCAAGATTCTTATAAATGTTGACCGAGATCATCTTAGATATATTAGCCATGTTTCCTTCGGCATAAACACCATGCCCAGCCAAGGGATTGACTACCCCATCAACACTTCCAACAACGGTTGACTTGAACTCTTCACTCTCTATCTGACTAGGTTTAGGGAGGAAATACGATCTATGATGAAAATCCTCCCATGGCCTTTCATCTATGACCATTGCCATGATGATTGCTTCATCCGAAGGCAAGACAGTATCCAAATAGTCTTGGGAGCTTGAAGAGTTTTGAACCCAAATAGGCTCGGGAAAGAGATAATCCTCCTTGGTGATCATTGGAGTTTGATATGGGTCTTTTCCATGGCCTACTAAATCGATTGATAAGATACTTTAGCAGTGGACAAGGGTTTTTCCATCCTGACATGAACTCATCCTTAAACCATACTAGATGGTGAGGAAAGGGTCCATGGGTCCTGCATATACGACATTCTAAAAGAAGTGACCCTATTAAATGGAGTGGCACGAACATACGAAATTGAAGTGGGATATTCAAAATATCCCATAAGTGAAGGGTAAATCCCACAATTGATGCTCTCAGTGGTCTCCTAAGAGTTTTCAATCCAATGGATAGTAGTCCCAGGGTTAGTTGTCGCGTCATAAATATTGTATCCCACCTGATCGATGGTCACAATTCTTCCCTCATGGGGAAAACATATAATCTGAAAAAGTTTTGAGATGACAGTTATCATGGCGTATGTCCAACTTCTTCCTAAAAAGATATTATAGTCGAGCGGTGCGTCGACTACTTCAACCTCTACGCAAACATACTTTCCCCCTAGTGTAACTGGACATGAAGGAATCATACCATGTGGTCTAAACGAATGTCCATCAAAGGCAGTTAAGAGTGTAGGAGAGGGGGTAAGCTTAGGAGAACAAGAGAACCGATAGCATTCCAAATGGAAAAGATATCATGCGCATGGAAGCTCCTTCATCCAAGACAGTTCTCTTAACTAAGAGATTTTTACACACAAACCCAATCTAAAATGATATGTGATATGGAAGGCATGGCCTCACCTCATTAGCATCAAACTTCATTATGATATGAATAGAAGAATAAAAAGATCCTATCGAAGACAACAACGCAGTGCGTTGCAAGCGGAAAATTTGGAGCACCTCCAAAGTGGACATCACACAAGCCGTCTGAGCTAAATCCTCAACAATTGAATAATTGGGAGTGGCTCTTGCATTGGGGTTATGCATTGTCCTTTTATAAACGCCCTTAGGTACTCAACATTCTTATTCGACTTTTTATTATTTCCCCCACCACCTTTCTTAACCTTTTCATTTTCCATCTCTCTAGGTTGCTAAGGAACCTTTGAAGTCTTCATTTTCACTTAATGTACGTCGAAATACAGGTTGGTGGGGGTGGTGAGCTAGAGGTTGGACCGATCGCAAATTGTTGAATAACAAGTTTCTACATCTGGGTAGTGGTCAGGTCTGCGACTTTCATTTGGGAAGAATCCATTATGCCATCGGCATGTGGTTTATACTTTGGATTTTCCAAGTCAAGAGTAGATCGTAGTCTGTTCAGCATAATCTCATAGAGCATGCATGACTGAGAGTATATGAGCTCTAATTGTTGCACTCAAAATATTGCATGTTTCTCTTAAAACACTCATGAAGTTGCAATGTCCTTCGAAATATAAGGGAGTAGATATTTCAAGAACCATTCGAGGAGGAACTCAGGTGGAACCATAGCCTTAATCAAGATCTTCCTTCTCCTATGTTCCTGAATATGATCGGAAATGTGTGTGGAGTTATCTCTCTATAAATTAGCCAGCATTTTTTTCCCAGCATCGTATCAGATAGGGAGTTGCAAATGGTTTAAGAAAACCATGGCTAGGTCTCCAAAATTTGAGTACTTTCCCCTCTCAAGTTCAATATACCATTTGGAAGCACCTCCAGTAAGAGTACGTTGGAACAAATGTAATCTAATCAAATCTTCATTGAGAGATTTCGATGAACACCACAAGTGGAAAGCCATAACTTGGTTTTTCTGATCCTCTCCAATTTTCCCTTCAAATTTTGGAATGTCTAAAGATAGTTTAGTCGAGATCGAAGGCAAACTTGGTTTGTGACGAATGGGATCATTCATCAACTTGGAAAATTATGGAAAATGAAAAGTTTCCAGAAATGATAACCTATGTTGCGTTATTGACTGATGAGCATCCTGAAAAGAAGGTCTTGGGTTGTAATTGGCACCAGGATTCCAGAAAGAGTTTTTTAGTGAACCAGATCTTAGGATAAAACCTTGTTGGCCTTGGTTAAACAGAAGAACACCTCCACCCATCTAATTCCCAAAATAAAAACCTTGGTTGCAACATGGTTAAGCAACATCCATTGAGAGGTATTCCACTGGCCTTGGAGAGGGGTACTCCCCAATGGTGCCCCTAGAAAAGACAAAGGTACTTTCCATGGGGCATACTGAATTAGGAAGGGGTTATGTCCTAACGACATTGTGGATGAAGTTAAAGGGTCATTACTGAACCCACCATAAAGTGTGAATGAGTTCGACTAGATGGCATACTAGTAGATTGAGGTATGTTACCCATGGATGTTCCCCAACCCCGTGCGGGGTTAGGGCTATAAGATTAGAAAGGTCTTCTTCCGACGAATGGGGTTGATGGAGTAATGTGACCTCCACCTCAATACATGGCTTGGTAAGGAGATGGAGTGTTTCCTATACCAACATTCAAAAATAGGGACGTTGGCTAAGAACTAACCAGCGTGTTAAGCATTTCCATTGATGGCATTCTGTAAGAGAAAGCGTTCGTTGTGGATACAAATGGTTCATCTACACTCGAGACTCAAGTGGGACTAACAAACTACGAAGTAGTGCTACTATTCATCACGGCGACAGTGGATTAAACCACGTTTGTCATTTGAGTCGACATACCATAGGAAAATATCCCTTCGATAAATATTGTCTAGGTCGAAGTTGTAGGGGATCCAAACCCTAACACTAGCGAAGTGGCGTACATAGTGTCCTAGTGGAAAGGGATACTATCAGTAGAGTATTATTTGAGATTTGGGACTCCTACGACTGGAAACAAAAAAGTATCTAGTAACATAGAATTAAAGTGTGGAGCAAGCTCCCCACTTCCAAGGTCCTCAATGGTTACCTCATCTGGTAATAAAGAATTGACTTATGGAGGATTAATGTTTACGATCTCGGTCTGACTGGTCAATATGAAAGTATTAGACTAATCAATTCAACTTTTTTGAGGGGGCGGGGGAGAATTGTTCCTAACCTCTTCCTCGAGGGGTAAGACCTTGAAATCTTCTCGATCTTCGGGGTGGTACGTTGGCCACTTTGAGTGATTATCCCTCGGTGAAATTTGACTCACCTCCCGAAGGTTGAAATACCTTCACCAAACACACCGCTACAAATACCTAAAGGACAAGACAAACACAAAAAACTTTTTCAAGATTCCAACTCAAGTGGATTAGGGCTTGGGACGGAATAAAAACAAAGTGGGATCGTTCCCTTATAGACAAAGGTACGGGTTGATTAAGTCTCATGGACCAACACATGAATGTATGAGAAGAAATTGTCCTAACCTCCATAGATCATCCTTATCTGGTGCCAGTACCCACACTTTGTAGGGCACCCCCCAGCAGTACTGAAGTTTCTGATACAAAAGTTTCCCCAGGTACTACGGAAAACCCTCGTATTCACCTTGTGAGATACCTAGGAAAAGAAACTAAGGTTACCATCTCGCAGTCAGTTCCCAGAAGGTACAGTCGATAGTCAAGATCGAACATATGGGTAGGGTAATTAAGACCGAAGATCTTCCATAGGACTGTCTACAAAAGGGCCAGTGTCACTTCAGAAAATATCAAACTAGGTCTGAAGTTTTAGAGGATTGATGCCAAGAGGGCCAGTATCACTTCAGGAAGACTTCAACCAGGTTAAAAATTCATAGAGGACTGATGTCAAATGAGTCAATGTCACTTCTGGAAAAACCCCTGATACACGATCTATCCACTACGTTCAGTCCAACTTTGGAGGGGAATCTCCTCGATTATTCCTCATGCAACATCATGTTTAACTCTAGTGTTAGAGGAGCTTCTGGACCAACTTACACGACAATAGGATTCTACACTCTCTATCTCATAAACTTATGTTTGTTTAGTGACCTTGGACAAATTTACTCTCCAAACTACACCAAGGACCTAGACTAAACTTGTTTGTTCACCCTAGAAAAATGAAAGTTTCTAATAAATTTTAGTTGTGCATTCATTTTAATAGGTTTTTATTTACTCAGAAAGAGTGTGGATGCAACTTTGGTGATGTTTAGACCGAATCCAAAATTAATGCAATATAATAAAAATGCAATTTCTTCAAGTTAAAATGGATGAAACTACGCTTATGAAGAAAATTATTTTCTTTTTCAAATGAAAACAAAAAGATTGAGTGCAATATTTAAGACACCTTGAGATGCACTTTACAATTCTATTTTTGAAAACAAATGCACACTACAATGAAAAACTTGTACTAAAGGATTCTTTTCTTTTTTTATTGAAAGGCTACCACTACCAAAGAATAATTGATCCAAAAAGGATCCAGAGAAGGAAAAGAATAACTTAGAACTCACAGAGGCAGCTCAAAATGATTAGAATGGCTTCAGCAGACAGAGAAAGGGAAAAAATTCAAATTCTCAAAACTCAGTGAAAATGGCATGATCACGAAGAACACGTCGCAAGATTTCTAACGGTGCAAACGACTCGTCAAACTGAGTTACGGTTTGAAAGATATTCGTGGTCAACATTGCGTTCAAACAAGGTCAGTCATCATAGGACACATCATCGTCCGTACTTTTGACGTCAGTAGCTAACATAGAAAGGTGAGGTCATTGTACGAGCTATTGATGTCAGCATGCCAAATTAAAGCACCATAGGCTGCCATGTGTCACCCACCACTGGACTTTTCAAGGGTCCATGTGGACCAATAGAAAAGTGCCACGTGGCACCCTTAGGAGATGTCAGGTGGCATTGTTGGCACACGGGTAGACCCAGGGTTCAATGACGCACCAACAAAACCCTAACTACCGAACCTTTTGGAAACACCTGCGAAGCAGATGAAGTCTCACCCGAGGTAGAGGCAGGAGTGGTTGCAGGACTCAAATGTCTGCAACCTAGCTGGGACACAGATTTGTGATTACACCACTCTAACAAAGCACTTAGTAGTTATCATTCATCAATATTTAACCCTTATTCACATCGCAGATCCAAACCCTAATTATAGAAAAACACAGTATTCAACTAGATCTAAGATATTTAAGTACTTAGCATATGGAAAGAGGTCAGATCTAGCATTCATTCACATCACTAAGCAATTGATATATCATACCAGATTCATCTAAACATTCATTACTGCACTAAGCTTAGATCATATGAAAAATATAACAACCATAATGCACAAAGAAACCATAACACAGGAGATACGTGGTTCACCCTAGTGTGGGGCTACGTCCACCAACTCTTCTCTTATTTATTATCTTCTATCAATCTTGTACAACCACAGAGCCCAAAAACCCCACTCCGCATAGGACAGGAGATCTGTGTGCACCTTGCTAGATCCTCCTTCCCTGATTTAGGTCACAACACAAGCCTTCTTACATAGTCTGCACACAAGATTCTTACAATCACTTGCACTTAGCTCTGCAAGTCTTAACACATAGTATGCACAAAGCCTCTAGCTCTGCACTAAGCCGATTCTATCAGGTCTACACTATCACACTGCCCCTTCTTACATCACCTAGATTTCTATTTATACATTACAAAATGGGCCTAAACATGGCTAAACCCATGGGATGACATCCCATACCCATTACATAAACCCTAAACCCAAAAGTACCCTAAAAAAAGGTCAATATCCTATGATCTACGCTTTGCCTGGTGCTCCATCTTCGACAAGCCTGTCGAAGTCCCAAAAATGGTCAAACATGACCAAGGTTCTCCAAAACTTGGTCAAGGTCCAACAGGCCCCCAACACTCACCTATGACTCGTCTCGAGTCACTCTGCTCTGGGTAACTCTACCTCAAATGCCTCGATCTTGGCTCGAGATGCTTTGACTTGCTACTTCGCCAAGGCCTCTTGATCTACGCACAGAGCTTTCTTTTCTTCAGTTCCCAGCAATCACAATTTCAGGTCCCGTCAATAGAACCATGTGTTGGCACATGGGCAGACCCAGGGTTCAACACTTCAATGGTGCACCAACAAAACTCTAACTACCAGCCCTTTTGGAAACACCTATGAAGCATATGAAGTCTCACCCGAGGTAGAGGCGGGGGTGGTTGCAGGACTCAAATGTCTGCAACCTAGCTGGGACACAGATCTGTGATTACACCACTCTAAAAAAGCACTTAGCAGTTAGCATTCATCATTATTTAACCCTTATTCACATCACAGATCCAAACCCTAATTATAGAACAACGTAGTATTCACTAGATCTAACACATCTAAGCACTTAGCATATGGAAAGAGGTCAGATCTATCATTCATTCACATCACTAAGAAATTGATCTATCATACCAGATTCATCTAAACATTCGTTACTGCACTAAGCTTAAATCATATGAAAAATATAATAACCATAATGCACAAAGCAACCATAACACAGGATATACGTCGTTCACCCCAGTGTGGGGCTACGCCCATCAACTCTTCTCTTCTTTATTATCTTCTGTCAATCTTCTACAAGCACAGAGCCCAAAAAATCCACTCTTCATAGGACAGGAGATCTACGTGCACCTTGCCAGATCCTCCTTCCCTGAGTTAGGTCACAGTGTAGGCCTTCTTACACAGTCTGCACCCAAGCTTCTTACAATCACTTGCACTTAGCTCTGCAAGTCTTAACACATAGTATGCACAAAGCCTCTAGCTTCGCACTAAGCCAACTCTATCAGGTCTACACTATCACAATGCCCCTTCTTACATCGCCTAGATTTCTATTTATAAATTACAAAATGGGCCTAAACATGGCTAAACACATGGGCCAACATCCCATACCCGTTACATAAACCCTAAACCCAAAAGTGCCCTAAAAAGGGGTCGATATCCCGCGATCTCCGCTTCGCCTAGTGATTCATCTTCGACCATCCTGTCGAAGTCCCAAAAATGGTCAAACATGACCAAGGTTCTCCAAAACCTGGTCAAGGGCCAATAGGCCCCCAACACTCACATGTGACTCATCCCGAGTCACTCTGCTCTAGGTAAATCTGCCTCAAATGCTTTAAGCTTGGTTGAAGATGCTTCGACGTGCTCCTTCGCCAAGGCCTCATGCTTGGCGAACTCTTGAATAACTGCCTCAGTCACAGGTCCTTCCAAGCATTGTTCAACTACAATGACTGCTTGTTCTAGTTCTACTCCTCCTCCTTCAATCTCCTCAAAATGTAGGCAAGCTGCATCCTGGACTAGTTGGAGCTTATGAGTCACTTCCATGAATTTTCTCTCTATGGCATGGACCTGTTGCTGAGCCATGCACTATTCTTGAAATATTTTCATTCGCTCGACTGCTGACAAGGGATTCAACTGCGCTTTTACTGTTGTTTCTTCCTGGATCTATGATTCCAGTGTCTTTAGTTTAGGGTCCTCAGTAAGGTGCTCATAATTTTTCGCACTTCGACTGCTAAGTTGTTTACATTCCAAGGATAATGCCTTGATTCTATGGGTTGCGCTTCGGGCAGTTTCTTCTCACTGGTCTCGCACTTCCTACGGAGTGCTTGGTACTATTTGTAACTCCAATTCCACTACTCTCTATTGAAGTTGTTGGATAGTTGCAACAAGCTTCGCTACTTGACTCTCCACTGGGTCTTCTTCTATTTGTTCTAAGCCTGTCACGGAAATAAGTGCTATGTTGACTACTTATTTAACTCCAACATGCTCTATGAGCAGTTTTTCTTTCTCTTTCTGGATCTGCGCTTTATCCTCTTTGAACTTGATTTGGAGGTTGTCCTTCTCTTGTTGCACAACTCGACATTTATCTATGACTTCCTCTTGTGCTAGATTCAGTCCCACTGTGGTCTGTTCTTTTTCTTCCTTCATGTGACAAAGGTGAGCTTCGGTCACATCATCTATTCTACTAAGTTGGGAAGGCTCATCACCCAACTCTGTTTCTTCTTATGGCGAGGGCACAAGGGACACTGCGTGGCTGGAGTGAAGGGCTTGTTGTACCCCTCTCAAATCTTCTTCAATTCTTTCGTACATGGTTTCTTGTTTTTCTTCATTTTTTTGCAAAATATTTTTTGAGGCATATGATACAGCCGCGATAATGAAGTCGAAGTCATTGAACATGAGTACAGTCTGTAGCTTCGGCTTAATAGCTTTGGAATTCTTCTGTGATGTAGGTTTTGTTGGGGAAACCTTTCTTTTCTTGGACTTTTATGCCTCTTCAAGGGGGTTCCTAAGAGGTGTTACTTCACCCTACTTCTGCTTGTATCCTTCCCCTTATTTCTCATCTTTGTCCACTTTGTCATCTCCTCCTCCGTTAGGTGAATCTAATGCAGTCTCCTATGATGTGTTGTGTATTTCATGTATATATTCCTTATTTTTCTTCCTGCTACTATTGGGTGCATAATATTCTTCGCGAGCAACCACCAAACTTCCAATGAGGTCGAGGTCGAATAGTTCTGCATGGTTAATTGGCACTAGGAGTTATTAAAGCCACTCCTTGGTGATTTCCTCCATGTCCTCCTCAGTGAGCTTGTAATAGTACTGAAGCTCTTTGTTTTCATTGTTGTGTGCAGTAATATATATAAAATGCCTATCTGCGCGGAACTTCGCAACTGGTCTAAACCTGTCTAGGGTGTTCGGCATCATATGAGGGAAGGAATCAATAGCCCTTGTTAACTGTAGGTAGTAGGTCTGGAACACCACGTTCGATTGCCATTGTTTCCCCATATCACTCGAATACTAGAGTGTGTTGAACTTCGTAGCTAGTGGCTTGAACAGCTTAGTGTCAAGGAAGGTTGCTCCTTCCGGCATCTCCTAAGAAATGAACGCAATGAGGATCAACAACCAGCTAAAGTGGAACTCATAGCCCTGATCCTGAGCTTCGCGGCAGTCTTGTTCTAACTATTTGATGAGGTAACTTGCCCAATTCATTTGTAATCCTTCCACGCATTTTCCTGCGAGGTCAACAACGAACCCTGTGACCTGCGTGGGTATTTTCTTCCTTACTAGCTTACCAGCGATCAACTGGAATGCTAGGTGCACTGCACCATTCTGGATGGAGGCTACCTTGTAGCCTCGCTTCCCCTTCTCAACATCGCCATAAGTTTCTTTAATATTCTACGCCAGAGCGCGATCTGCAGCCTTCCTTGGATAAAAGTCTTGTGGGTCTGGTCCTTGCATGCTTAATCCAGTGCTCCTATGGATCAGCATCGGATCAACGGTGATACACATGTCCAACCATAGATAACCATCGTGGAAGCATGAAAGTAGGATCTTAATGTACGTGTTAACCTCCTGATGTCTTCCAAAGTGTGGTATCTTCATCACGTTCAAGATAGTGGACCTCGCGATGTCCATAGTCCACGGCTGGGGGATGATCTTCGACTTCTTCCCCTTGGTCTTGGTCACATATTTGTGAGGTGCGAGCATGACATAGCTCTTGTGGTCTCCTAGTTTATAGTCACTGATCTTCAAGGTTGGAATCCTCTCCAACTTCGATCTGACTGCTTGTATTCCCTTCAGGAGGTACGCAGTGATGATTGTGTAGTCGAAGTCCCTCAGGACACTATCACAACTCACCACACTGGCTAGGGGAGGGATGTAGTTGGGAAAGATGGATAGGATTAGATTCACATTCTCCAAGTCATCACGATGCTTGGTTCTTTTCTCGGTCACATCTCGGGATGGTCCAGATCCACAAGCAGTCGATGGGGAGGCTTGCACTCCTCTCATCGATGAGGCTTGGATGCCTGTGGATATCACCTTCTCGACCATGATTTCTATTAGAATCTCTTCGATGGATTTTTCTGCTACGCTAATTTTGTCCGACATGCACACTTGAGATCTGATATCTCAGATCGGAAAACAATATTCAATGTAACAAAATGGATGGCGAGGTCACAATGATCACTACGTGAAATCAACTAGTTCTTTGTGGGCTCAAATGATCATAATTGGAAAAAGTGTTCTCAGTGCAACGCTAGATGGGATAGATATATATTCTCGTAATGGACTCTTCCAACAAGCAGGAATGCCTCAATCCATGCAGTTCCATCCATTATGGCATGGTCCCAATGGTCAAGGGCAAACATTCTGGAAATAACTGTGTTTCTAGCTGTTCTGGAGCATCATTGTAATGGTCATAATGCCTCCAATGGTCATATTTTTCCGCCATGGCGAAGTGCCAATCTATATTGCACTGATATTCTGGCGAAGTTCAAGTTCTAGAAACCTTCCTTCTGTGAAGTCTTCCCTGGAACTTCTTGTAATTTTTCTAAATTTGCTCTCTTCTTATTGAGATTTCTGGCCTTCTTTACTATGATCTGAATCATTGGTTTCCTCTTTCCATTATCATTCTTATCTCCTCTTAGCATGATAAATTTGCACTGTGGAGAGTCTTTCATAGGGTTCAAGGGTAATACTTCTTCGCTTTCTAGGGTAGGTTCTCTACTCTCTTGTATAGACAGGTGTCTCCAATCTTCATGTGTCCTTTCAACTTCGACGTCTGTATCTTTGGTCCTTAGTAGCTTTGACTGGTCCTCTTGTTCTTTCAGTAAGTGTGCTATTCTCCTAGCCATGAAATCTCCTAGTTCTTTCTTGCTCTATTCTAGATCCTCCTATTCTTGTTTCCTTCGTATCTTATCTTTCTCAATCCAGTTTTTTCCTAGAAAGATAGCAAATGGGGCGTTGTTCTCAACAAATTTAACAATCTCAAATTCTTCTTCTGTCAAAGTGCCATGAGCACTCATAAATGTTTGGGTAATTCTTCCACATAGGTTTATCATCTTTCCTCTAAATAATCCTATTCCTCCTAATGAAGGAACCATAACAGTCTTTCCCAAAATTTCCCAAGTTCTTTATGTCAAGATATTCACCTGTGTTTCCTCATCCAGGACACAGTCTATGTTGAAGTCTCATATTCTTGTTTCTATGTACTCTTTCTCTTTTAAGATCTCTGATAAGTTGATATCTCTGTGATCATTCAGGTTTTATTTCATATGTAGTAATACAATCTCTGATTCTTTCTGGGGTTCTATCATATCCTTAGTTTCTTAGCTTGTCTCATATTCATCTTTTCAACTTTTACAATCATTCTAGGGAAATACAAAACTTCATGGTCCATAGCTTTATAGCAAAGACAACTAGGACCTCTACCATGGAATTCCTTAGCAATATGTCTCAGTCTTCTGCAACTATAGCAAAGAGTTAATCCTCTCTTTCTTTTAAACGATCCCCAACCTTTCTTGTACTGCGCACTAAGATCACAGTAACTATCCTGCAAAAAATTATTTCTAGGATCCTGCATCCATTTGTTAGTCCAAACATTCTTTCTATGCATAGGAATAACATATATTTCATTATTTCTATTAGATCTATTCATATCAAATCTTCTTTCTCCTAGTTGTACCCTAGTTTTCAGACTAGGACAAAATTTATCAAACATACCTAGATTCATTCTTTCGAAACAAAAATTTCCGCTTATCTTACCTTTCTCAAAGAACAAAGCTTCAATATCTCACTTCTTTTCTTCAGATCAGACTTCTCTTCTTAGCACAAATCTTCACAATTTAAGTAGACTATTTCACACTAAAGTAGAAGATCTATGCACAGAGCTTTCTTTTCTTCAGTTCCTAGCAATCATAGTTTCAGGTGCCGATAATGGAACCATTTGTTGGCACACGGGTAAACCCAGGGTTCAACGCTTCAACGGTGCACCAAAAAAACCCTAACTACCAGAACTTTTAGCAACACCTGCGAAGAATATGAAGTCTCACTCGAGGTAGAGGTAGGGGTGGTTGTAGGACTCAAATGTATGCAACCTAGTTGGGACACAGATCTATGATTACACCACTCTAACAAACCACTTAGCAGTTATCATTCATCAGTATTTAACCCTTATTCACATTGTAGATCCAAACCCTAATTATAGAACAAAGTAGTATTCAACCAAATCTAACACATCTAAGCACTTAGAATATGGAAAGAGGTCAGATATAGCATTCATTCACATCACTAAGAAATTGATCTATCATACCATATTCATCTAAACATTCATTACTGCACTAAGCTTAAATCATATGAACAATATAACTACCATAATGCACAAAGCAACCATAACACGAGATATACGCGGTTCACCCCAGTGTGGGGCTACGTCCACCAACTATTCTCTTCTTTATTATCTTTTGTCAATCTTCTACAAGAACAGAGCCCAAAAACCCCACTCCCCATAGGACAGGATATCTGTGCACACCTCGTCAGATCCTCCTTCCATGAGTTAGGTCATAGTGCAATCCTTCTTACATAGTCTACACACAAGCTTCTTACAATCACTTGCACTTAGCTCTGCAAGTCTTAACACATAGTATTCACAAAGACTCTAGCTCTGCACTAAGCCGATTCTATCAGGTCTACACTATCACACCGTCCCTTCTTACATGCCCTAGCTTTCTATTTATACATTACAAAATGGGCCTAAACATGGGTAAACCCATGGGCCGACATCCTATACCTGTTACATAAACACTAAACCCAAACTTTCCCTAAAAAGGGGCCGAGATCCCGCGATATTCACTTTGCCTAGAGCTTCATCTTCGACCAGCCTATCGAAGTCCCAAAAATGGTCAAACATGACTAAGGTTCTCCAAAACTTGGTCAAGGGCCAACATGCACCATCTAGGAAGTGCCATGTGTCATGTATGGTTGATTGGGTGTGACATCAGCATTCAAGTGGACCAATTAGAAGATGCCACATAGACCAATTAGTGGGTGACACGTGGCATCCTTGAAAATCCCAAAGACGACTCATATCCGAAAAATAAAAAAAGATATTGGCAAGACCCCGCCAAATCTAGCGGAGGTCCACCATATCTGGTGACAACTACCACATCTAGAAGCCGCTAACCAAGTCTAGCAGGGTTTATAACTAAAGCACTAAAATGGGAGCTCGTGGGGTTTGACCCCGGGACCTCCCCACGTCTAGCGCCCTAAATTTAGCACCATAACCAATCCACCTAAACCGTTCCATTGGAACATTCATCCGCCAATTTTGTATTAAAGCCAATTTTATGCCAGCCACATGGGAGAGGCGTGGTCATACATTTGTGGGCATGGATTTCGAGATGAATACTTTCATTATTGCAAGTTGTAGCGGGCATGAAAATCGAGACAGATTTTCTCTTGGGCTTGGGAGTGACATAGTCGGATCAAAGCGTGGAGACAATAATTTTTGGGTAATTCAACACCATGAATTCAGTGGTGATGTATGTTTTCTGATCTGAACATTATTTATGGAGCTTGATTTTATAATGAGGTATATTCATGTATTTTCCAAATTCTTTTGTTGAGTTAATGAAAGATCCTACCCATTGAGAGCAGGACCAGGAGACATAGTCCACCAGGGATGAACTCCTTTATCAAGTTTTTGTGTTCATATATGATGCTTATGTCTCTTCATTTTTAATTTTTCCCTTCTTTAATGGTGCACTTTAATTTATGCTCATTTAATACAATTCTTTATAAGTCACGATGAAAAGATCGTGGATCATGTTAGTATCAGAGAAGTTATATTTGACTTGAATTGTATAGTGTGAATGTTTACTAGGGCCAAGCATAAGCAGGGTGAAGGAACTCTAAATACTTTCAATCCTGAATTTGGTCATGTATCTAGAAGTAAGAAAATGGCAAAAGAGGACAAGCGTGATGTAGGAGAAAAAAACTTACATTGTCTTTTATCACATGTCAGAAATGGTCAAGCGAATGTATGGATATTACGAGAAGAGGATAAAGAAGAAAGGGAAGAAAAAGGAAGCACATGTAGATAATGATGCTTTGGTAAACCAAGGGGTTGGAGGAGGTCCTCTTGAGCCTCCATATTCACCTTTGAGTTCTAGTTCTTCTTCCTCTGAGAATTCTCATCATTCTCATCATTCTAGCCATAAAGCCTCTTTTAAGAAACCATTATTAAAGCTTGATGTGAAATTTTCTGTACCTATGTTTAATGGAGATGTTAATTCTGAAAAGCTAGATAATTGGATCCAACAAGTTGAAGTGTATTGTTGTGTCCAGCATATTGATGAAGAGGAAGTCAAAGTGAAATTGGCTTCTCCTTGGTTGGAAGGCACTGCTCTTGTATGGTGGGAGAGCAAGCTTCAGGATAGAAGTAAGTGTGGTAAGCTTCTTTCCTCGTGGTCGGAATTTAAATCAGTGGTCAAGAAGAAATTTTTATCCATTAGGATATTTACATAAAGAAATGATGAATGGAAAACCTTAAGGCAAAGTAAAGGACAAAATGTACAAAGTTTCACAGAAGAATTTAGGAAGAAATCTCTTGCATTGAACATTCCTTTATATTCTTATGAGACTTTAATGAAGTATGTTGGCACACTTCACAGATATATTTGACATACTTTTCTCTTGTTTAACCCCACCATTCTTGACGAAGTTTGTGTGCAAGCCACTCACCTTGAGAATAAGGGGAAACATGTTCAATAAGAGCCCACATAGAAACCTTTCCAATTTCCCACAAAAGACTTTTAAGAATTTTAAAAGGAAGGACAAGAAGACCGCTACAGTGACGAGAGAAGGGGGAAAACCATCCTGCACTCATTGCAAGAAGAGAAGTCACGATGAAGAACACTGTGGGAAACTACATCCGGAAAAGAAACTGAAACATTTCGGTGGAAAGGAGAAGACAAAGAACGTTGTTGTGATACAACAAGATCTTGGTTCCGATTCAGGAGATGAAGGAAAGATCACAACAGTTGGAGTACAAGGTAAAGATTCTCTTCATGCTAGTTCTAATTCCAACGATGAATCTCGTGTTAGAAAAACAGGACCGTGGAGCAATAAAATAAAAAAAATGCAGAAACAAAACACAGAAGATACACAATACAATAGAGACATAGATTTGTGTGGTTCACCCAGTGTGGGCTACGTCCACTAGAGAAATTTCCAGGTCCTTCCTTTATTATTATCCATCATATGAAGGGATACAACCTACAACAAACCCGTTGTAACTTCCTCTTCTTTATCTCATAGTCTCCTATCTCAGAATACAATATTCATTGTCATACCTAGCTGCAATATATTTCCCTCATGAAAGAGGGTTGCCTTCTAGGGAAAAAAATCCTAACATAATTTATATCGTTAGATCTGCGACCTTATAATGAACGGTCCAGATTTACAATGAAATTACAATATACTTTTACAATGCAATTTTTCCTTCGGGGGCTTCGCCCCTGAACCCCCATCGGGGGATGCTGCCCCCAAACCCCCGTTGGGGGCCCGCTTGCCCCCAGACCCCCCATCCAGGGGGATATCCCCCTCGGACCCTGTAGAGGGGGTACCCCCCCTCTTCACTCCCCCGCGTGGAAGAGTGTACATACTTTTGGGGCGTAAATACTTCATGGGGTATAAACACGACTGAAAGTAAAAGACCTCTGAATTAGAAAGATAATCAGACTCCACAACCAATAATCTCCCACTTGGAGACTGATCTCAACAACTGCACCGCTGTTGTATATGTTGGACTCTAAACCTTCTTGAACCTGGCAAATTTCTCATCTTCATATCCATTCTTGAAGGCCAACTGAAATTGAGTAGGAACTCAGTTTCTCTCTAGTTACTCCCTTTGTTAACATGTTTGCGGGATTCTGGCTAGTGTGTATCTTTTCCAACTTCAAATGTCCATCTTCCAAGGTGGATCATATGAAGTGGCACCTCAACTGTATATGCCTAGTCTTTGAATGGAAGGATGAGTTCTTTGCAAGATGAATTGCACTCTCACTGTCACAGTACAACCTGTTATTCTCCTGCTTCTTTCCCAATTCCTCCATAAACCTTTGTAACCAA
>ML783052.1:135105-163945 GCA_009831015.1 Picea engelmannii | reverse complement strand
TTGTGATATGATTTCTATGGTATACTAGTTTCTTATACATGATTGAGTTAGCATTCATATTGATTGGTTGTGGAGCATGAGTAAGCTATTGGAGAGCTTGTATGTGTTGTGACTGGTTGGTGGTCAATTTGGAAAGTGAGAGACAGAAGAGAATGATGAATTGGTTGTAGAGGATCTGATTTAATCTTGAAGGATAAAGCCCAATAGCTTAGAAGGTATACGCAGGTTGTTGTATACCCTGGTCGCGTACATACGCGGGATGTAGAGAGCCAAGGCACGTACACACACGGGTTGCACTACTGACAAGTCGTGTACATGTTGCAGATTGATATCTGTTGAGGATTGTTGCCTCATCTCAGTTGATGTTGAGTGTGTAAGTTGAGTCTTTCATTATAGAGCTAGTGCTCTTGTAGAGTTGTACTCTATTTAGTTGTTACTGATAAACCCCAAAGATTGTAGTTTGTAATAAAAAGACAATTGTACATACATCTTGTGTTCTTTGTGTTCCTTGTGGTGATGACTTATTGATGATATATTGTTGATCTATGTTGTACATATGTGTTCACATCTAATTGGTTATAAATGACAACAATGACTAATGAGTAAATTTTGAATGCTAACTAATGAGTTTTGTAGAGGGAATTTTTGGGAAAAAGATCCCCACACTCATTCACCCCCCGTCTAAGTGTGGTAGGTGTGTCCAACATATTTTTCACCAATTTTGAGGGAATCTACGGGTTGCAGTGTGAAAAGTCACGGATGTTCGTGTGTTGCACTAGGAAAACCCACAGGTATGCTCTTAGGGCATGTTTTTTAAAGGATTTTTGAGAGGTCCTTTATAGAAAAGTCTAGCAAGCATTGGGAAAGGGTTGGGCCATGGAAAAAATGCATAGGTGTGGCATTTTGTGCTATAACAACACCTGCAATGTCATTCTTTTCATGGAAATGTTGTCTCGTTGTTAGTTATCTTAGACAACAATGTACAATCATTTATTTACTATCTTGGAACACTTCCAAGACCTTTGGAATTCCATCACATGCCTAAAGTAATCAGAAAATAAAAAACATGCATTTCATAGTCATTTTATGCATCAGTTATTCCATTCATAGAAATTTCACATTCATAATTAAAGCATATATATTCATAACATAAGATTAAATATGCAAATCAGCCTGATACTCATTTGTATGAATATGTATCTACCTAATATGGCTACCACAGATAAGACTCGACTAATATTTTATCAGACACAACCAATGTATATAATGCACTCATGATCCTAGCTATCATGTAACATGAATCTCTCGCAATAGATTCATTCAAGTCACTTCTTCCTTGTATTCACACCCTCTAGGATTAGGCATCCCATTCTCTACTAAATAGTCCCTCAAGTGATCCATCATTTGTCAAGTCTTTCTTTCACAATAAGAGTGTATAATTATAAAGTCTTATTGTCGGGGCATTCCATTAGCTTACTCTAACATAGCATAACATACTTCAACAATGATCAAGGCATACCACAGGGTTCCAGTGCCATTCTCTCTGTGCTTTCCAACTTCATTAGTTATCATCTATCTTTCCTAGGTGGATCCATCATCTCACATGTATCATATACATACATTTTACATGATATATCATCACAATAATTTCAATTAGAAATATTTTGTCTCAAACATGTTTCATGTAGAAATCAGATTTTACAAGTATGAGATTCTTCTCATAAGGTTTGACTTTTGAGTGTTATAGATCCTATTCTTCCTTATGGACTTACACTCATTGCCATATCCAAGACAATTCTACCTACAACATGAACTTTCAATAAATAAAACAATTGTAAGTATTCATGCATATAATCCTTTCATTATAGCATTTACAAAAGCTCCAAAAGTGATATCATAATTATAACACACTAACAATTCAATCACTTCTAGTTGTATATCACATGAATTGAAATGAAATTGTCATTCATTATATATGCATTACAAGCATGCATCCACTCAATGCATCAAGCATATGTACCAACACAATTCATAATTGTAGGATCATTATTTGTATGGTTTCATAGTTTATTTATGCATATTTACTCAATGCATCCTCTCATTGAGTCAAACTTACCATAATTCAATCTCGAGTTTGGAGGACTCGTCCAACACCTCTATACATCATCCAGACACTTCCCTATTACTTATTCAATCATTTTTCTACCTTCCTTCTCCATCCAAACACAAGACCAGGAATATAATCCTTTAGTGCTCTTCAGTGTTGGCAAAGTGGTTGCAATCCAAAACATTGATTGCAAGTAGGAAGACCATTGGATACTTTTGTAGTGCTATAGCCTTTTTCCAACTCTTACACACTATGGTCTTAAACATGCCTCTCTCACATGGAATTCGATTTCACACGGTATACAAATTCATAATAAGAATGTAATTACTCATTCACTCTAGTTATTATTATTAACCAACTCAATCATGAAATACTAACTCATGAATGCATCACAAAAATTCTAACAATATTTACATATTAGAAATTTCCTTCCTTCGTCATACCCCACCCACGTATCAATGATATGCATGCATTCAAACATTATTATAACCATATCAATGAAGATATCAGCATGACTAAAGGAATTCTTACCCAATTCCTTTCAAGTGGCATGTTATATTGGCAAGACTAATTTCCATACATGCACAGCTGCCATCAAAATTATTTATGTTTCCTCATGAACTAATGCCACATGTGAACTTACGTGATCCCTCCTTCAACCTCTTGACAAGTATCCTCTTGTCCTAATCATTTTCGCAAGGTTTCCCATCATAGGTAGCTACATTATCAACATGTTCAACCATTCCTAGAAATACAACAATCAACAACCACATAAATTATCATGCCATACTCATTGCATTTGTCACAACAATCTTAATCAATAAACAACATCATATATGCTCCAACATATCTATATGCACTCTACCACATGTTATCTCTCAATATGTCTATTAGTGAATATGTATTCCAACTATTTTACTCTCTTTTATTTATTAACATTCACATGCCTTAACTATTCACATATAGCAACTTTCTCTATCTCGAGAAATATAATAGAACAATAAGAGAGGATTCAAGGAATTCTCCCTTCTACTTCATCTCTACATAGCATAGAATTCCACAACATAGCTAATCAACTCCATGGTATTTCGGCCATTCACATAATAAATCATTAGCTTTGATATTCACATCCAAGTAGCTATACTTAGTTCATGCACCTAAGATATACTTCCTCCTTAAAAAGCATACAATTCTACTCTAGAAACAAAGTAGAGTTTAAGGTGAGAGAAAAAAAACTTCCTCATTCCATGTTTGCATTGTTGGCCGCATGTGTTATTTATTGTTGCAATCTAATGATTAGTACATTTACAACTTCATATGATGCTTTGCACTTTTTTTTCCTCCCATGGTAATCCATATTCAAACATGATCTAATCAAGCCTTCAATGACCCATTTTATAGTATGTAACGTTCCCCAAATTAACTAAGAAATATTACTACACAAAATACACATAAAAATAAAAATAAATTATATTAATTCTTTTTCTTGTAGCTTACGAGCCACAATTTATACACATAATTAACTATATTATGATACCCATAATTAAATGCATCTACAATATCCTAAATGAACATGAATGAAGTTAATAAATCATTTACAATAGCACATAAAACCATTCTCATTCACAGAGTAAAAAGCATGGCCATAAGACTCATAAGAAAACTGAGATAATAGATAAACACTTAACTTTAAAAGAAATTTTGTGCAACCAGCTACTTGGAAAGGACGTTCCACCCAACCATAGACTTTTTGTTCTAGATATCAACAACAATTCATCCCTGAGCTGGGGCTAGGAATCCACAAACAAAGGGTGCCTCTCACAGTTCGCTCATAGCTCAATATCCAACAACCCACTAGTATTCTCCTACATCTATCCTAAATTTCCTCTTGCTCTCTTCCTCTTAACCTTCCCAACTCAAGGAATGTACCCTTCTGTCCCATTTGTTTATCAGGGTCTCTCTAGCACAAGTGACCAGGAATCTCTCTGTTGGGAACTCAAGGGAAATCACTGCCAGGAAAACTACTAGGAAAACAACAACAAACACTTGTTGTTACAGTGCAACTCACAGAGGAGCTCACTCTTCAGGCCCGACAACCTGGCTCTTCAATTTCCAACTCCAAAATGCTCAAAAAATGCTCCAACATGCTCCATAATTCACCCAGCCTTCTTATTCTAGATCTAGTGCTCTTTTTCCTTACTCTTCCTTGTTTTTCATGCCAAAAAATGAATGTGAAAAAATGTGTGTTCTCCCCATATGAATTTCCTCTATTTTCCCAAGATAATTGACTACTCACTTTTCCCAATGTTGATTGTACTTCAGCCCCATGCTCTCCAATAACTATGGGATGTGACTCTCACACCCACCTCTAACAGGTATTCAATGATTGGGTTTGTATACACTCAACTAGAAAATAGAAATTTTTCCCAAATGATAATAAAATTTAGAAATATGGGTTTGGATTAATACCCATAAACCATTCCCCCCTTGGGCCCCTCTTAGACTCTCCCTAGGCATCCCCCTCTCTTGTGGATTAATCAGTCCCCCTCTCTGTCCATATTCCCAACAGTTGGCATCACATTATTTTTATTAAAATCAGAAAACATATTTCGCATATTACATTGCTTGGCCATATCCATATTCATATCTACACTATGCATTAATTAAACTGAGGATTATAGTGGGGATGTTACATAGTATGCATGGCATCATGCTCTGCAAGCCTCAATACTTGGTTTCTTTCCTTAATGCAATCCACATATCAAAACAAGAAATACAACATGTAAAGTTCAATTATAATGAAGTATACTCAACATATGAATCATATGTAAATCAAATTTATTGAAATATTCACCATCAAGTAAATTCAAATGAATTAGAATCAATCAAATTCAAATTCGACTATTTCTCATAGAAAGCATATTTAAATCCAATCAATCATTATTAGAATCATAACATATCATGTCCTTTTAAACAAATGAACACGAGTTTATTTTCACGCAATGTATTATGGGTGGACTATAGGTACTTGTATAAAAAAATACCCCTTATACGTATTCACCAAAACAGGGCTTTCTAGTATAAGTCTATTCAAGAGTTATAGAAATATTAAAAAAAATCACACAATAAAAATATTTTACAAAATATTTTCTTCTAAACATAATGAAATGGTTTAGAATCATCTCGATAATCTACCACATATATCAATTTTTTCGTAACTCAAGTTTTTATCAACTTTCCCATTTAAAAGTCTAATGGCATAATATCATTCAAAGTGTTAGTACTCTTCTATCTTTCAATAAGAGCATGATTAGACATAGTAGTTTATATGCAATAATTAAACATTATCAAAGCAAGCTAATTCACATATTAATTTCCTATCCCGAGGGGAGTATCAATTAATAATGATACCTTAAATGGTTCTTCGCATGCAATGGCTTTAGTAATTTTTCTATAGCATCATTGCAATGATTTAGAGAGAATTCATACTAACTTCAACTCACACTTAGGGTCAGTATGTTGTTTGAGAGTTCTCAACATTCACACGATAAATCTAAAAGACATATTTAAAATATGTTTCTCTCTTCCAAATGGCAGCTAGAAACAAGAGAAAATATGTCTTATCCCATGCCATACATAACACTCTTGCACACTTGCTATACAATATTTGCATACTAGAATTCATAATACACAACATAGCATAACCTTCAAGATGAGGAAAATTAGGTAACAATGGCATGACCCAAAACATAACAAACACAATTTCTTGTTCAACAGTCAAACACATCCATACATTCATATCAATACACATGCATTCAAGTTAAGAGACATATACAATTATTTTTGTGAATAACAACTTCACTCTACAGAGTTATAAGCATAATAAAACTACACATTCATATGCCTACAATACCAATATACCACCATAGATTACCATTTCAACATTAGTTAAACTCATTCATAATAGTCATAAGACAAATTCATCTGAGGAGTCATCTACAATTGTACCATGGATGAAAGATATCTTCACTTTCAAGGAATACAATCCTAAGGAATAAGTTAATACCTTGAACAAAGATCATGTTCATCAATAAATAAGGCTTTTATCCTCCTAGGTGAACAACCAATCACTCATGCCAAAATACCTAGCAATCAATAATGCACAACATTCATATGGTAAATGTATTATTGGTGTATAAAAACAAGTTTGCAAGCATTTCTATGCAGATTGTGCATAGGTCAAATCATATGCATGTAACTTACATTTGTATCTTTTCATATATTCACTCTAGCATTTATATGAGTGTGATGAATAAAATTCCAATAAATTTCAAGTGCATGCAATTTTGGCATTTGAAAATAAAGTTGCATGCATATGTATATTTTAAAACTTTATACCATATATTCTAAATTCAATTCTTACATACATTGTTGGAATATTGAGAAGAGGGGTGAATCAGTATGAGCACTTTTTACCACTTTCAATCACAATATATATAAACTTCAACTTGATCAGTAGTATTCAATAGTTTATCACTTATGCATTCAGTGTATCATTGAATCATAAACAATATCATTAATCAATGCATAATAAATAACCACATATACACAGTACACCATAATTTACGTAGAAACCCAAATGGGAGAAAACCACGAAATGATTTCTTATATATATCAAGAAAACATTAATAGAAAGCAATAACATCCCAACTCTCTAGCACCAACTGGAAGGAGGCTCCAACCTGAAGGAAGCTAAAACTTCCTGAATTCTCCAGATACAACTGGAAGGAGGCTCCAACCCCCTAGTTTATAGGCTCCAACCTGAATGAAGATCCAACTCCCTGTATTCTCCAGCTCAAACTGAAAAGAGGATACGACCCCCTGATTTACAGGCTCCAACCTGAAGGAATCTCCAACTCCCTATATTCTCTGGAACCAACCAGAAGGAGGCTACAACCCCCTTTCCTTCCTTCATCCTACCATCATGAAATATAAGTGTAGATTCAACTTATCACTACCATTGATATTGTCACTACCATTTTCATTAATACATCAATCAACCTGTCACTATAATTTTCACAACAATCTGTCACTATCATTGTCACATCAACCTGTCACTATCACTGTCAGATTAGCATGTTGTTGTCACTATCACATCAACATGTCACTATGATTATGTCACTATAACCTTCACATAAACATGTCACTATCATTGTTAGATCAACATGTCGTTATCACTGCCACATCAACCTTTCACTATCATTATGTCACATCAACCTATACCAGATCATGCATCAACCATGTACCAAACCCTGTAACATACCATGTACAAAACTTGTACCATACCATGCATCAACCATATACCATATCACTCATGACATGTCTCAGTCATGTCATATACCATGTACCAAAGATATATTTTGATGCATCCAATATATGCCTCAAGCATATACCATTCAGTAAACCATGTGCCAAATATACCTCAAGCATGTACCATATCCTCTATCAATAATATGCCTTAAGTATATACCATACAAAACCATATACCAAGTGTATGCCTCAAATATATGTCAATATCACAAAGATGTGCCTCTAACAATGAACTGTAACATCCATAAACCAAGTACCAAGGATATGCCTCAAGCATGTATCAATATCATCAAGACATGAACCTCAACCATATACAGCCATGTACCAAGAGGCCTTTAAGACATGACTTAAGAATGTGCCAAACCATCCATTCATCAAATACATAAATGTGTACCTTTACTCATGAATAAACCTTATGCATACCATCTCAGACCCTATAATTACAACCATGTTGTGTCATCATGCCTTGATGTGACCTAGACCAAGAATCCTTCTTCAAAACTTTTTCTCAAATCTGTGTCTTACTCCACTATAACCTGCGGATGTTTGTGCCTTTCTCTAGTGTGACCCACGGATAACCTCAAAAACTAGTTTGCAGAATTTTCCCTTCTCTATCTCGGACTTTTCTCCCTCAGATATGCTAAGAAAAATATTTTCCAAAAAATCAATTGAAAGATAGATAATTATTGAACTTGTGTATGTAAAATTGAGAGGCTTCTTGAAGTGTATTTATACTTGTCCATGTGACTTATTTCCTTAATTTTAGGGTGGACCTGTACTTTCCTGTTATAACTAATTTACCCTTTAATTAATGACGTGTAAATGTTTAAGGGCTTCTTAACCATTCTTCGGTGTTTCCAACTTCAAGAGGGCATAACTCCTCAACTGTGAAGAACCACGTGATGTACCACCTACCATTGGAAATGGAACGACAAGGAATATCCATATATGAGTGTGTTACATGCATTTACATTTTCCTTCATGTCCTTATTCCTCAAACAACTTTGGGTTCCATGACCACACCATTTGGGGCTTCTCAACCACTTATCCAATTAGTCATATTTCCAGGGATTCTTCTATCGTTCACTAGGGTTGACATCAATGATTCTAGAATTCTTCTAGAGTTGACATCAATGAAAACTAACTTTCCAATAATATCCCCCTTTGGAATTGATGGTAACACTCATACTGTACATATGATCAATGCTCATGATTTTTCTCTCCTTGTGTTTCTCTCATCATGTTTATCTCCCCCTTTGACATCAATGGCAAAGGGAAACTCCCTTTGGATTTTCTCCCCATATCTTCATGACTCTAATATTTATCTTATCAATTGCAAAGAGTGACTTCCCCTGATAGTATACCTTCTCTTAACAATCTCTCTTTGTATTCATGTGCTCCCCCTATATTCATGCTTTTGATCTTTTCTCTTCTACTTTTGTTATTTCTCTTCCCCTTTGACATAAGGGTGACAGATTTTGATGATTTCTCTCCCCCTGTCTTCTTTTTCAATTTGTTATGTAGATCAATGTGGGGCTTCCTGTAGATGATTTATTTCCTCTCTTCTGGTGTTTCTTGTTCATTGGTGCTTCCTCTTGTAATTAACTAACATATATAAAAAGAATTCAAATTTATTTGACTTCAAATCTTCATGGCTTTTCAAGTTCACATAAATTACCATACTTTTCAACAATTTCCCTTTGATGGTATGGATTTTGTTGACAATTTCTCTTCCCCTGCCTTGTTGTGACTTTTAGTGTTTTTCTTCCTTTGAATAAATGATTCCACTTGTCAATATGCGTTCATCCACTATCATATATCTTTTTGGACCTACCAAATATCTCGTGAATCCCGTCAAGTAATGAAATACACTTCCACACTAATCCTAGAAGAAGAGAAGAAGAATTTAATATAGAACGCAAATGACACAAGAAATCACACATTACACCGATATTTTACCCTAGAGACCCTTAACCGAGAAAACCAACATTCATTTGAGCATTCTTCTCTCTTTTTGTATTATTCAATCTGAATAAAAGGTTACATGTCTTACCTTGGTCCACACCTAAGACACAATCGACAACATACCCTCTTGCCTATGCAAGAACAACCTTGTAGCCAATTTGTCTTACATATGCATGACCAGCGACCTCTAAACATCTTGAAGACATATATGTTGGTCAACCTTCATCAATCCATATCTCCAGCTCAGTCATTGTCAACAAAACCATGTACATTTAATTTACCATTGTCACCTCCAGGTCTTCCTTGGTAGCATATTGCATAGTCCTTCGAGCCACAAAAATACCTGAATACTCTCTTGGTAGTTGTCCAGACCTCATTTCCAGGTGTCAACATGTACATTCTCAACACTCCCACTACATGGGAAATGTATAGTCAATTGCAGACCATCGCATACATTATACTACCAATAGCACTTTCATAGGGAACATGTGCCATGTCCTCTATTTCTTCCTATGTCTTTGGACATTGATCAATAGTAAGCCTTGCTCCTAAGGGAATTGGCACCTTCACCGGTTTGCAATCCTACATGTTGAACCATTTCAGAACTATTTCAACATACTTTGTTTGATTCAACCAGATCTTTCTAGCAGCTTGATCTCTCTTAATCTCCATTCCCAGAATGAATTTAGCTGCACTGATATCCTTCATGTCGAACTTGGAGGATAGTTTCTTTTTCAACTCCTTTATTGTGTCCATGTTGTTTCTAATCAGAAAAATGTCATCGACATACAAAGCTACATATTTGAAATTCCCACCTTCTTCCTTGGAATATATGCAGTGATCAACTTTGCTTCTCACAAATCCCAAACTAAGGATGTATGTGTCAAAATTTCGATACCACATCATTGGTTATTTATTTAGACAATAAAGGGATCTTTTCAGTTTGCACACCAACTCTTGCTTTCCCTTTACTACAAATCCTTCAGGCTATTTCATGTAGATATCTTCTTCCAGGTCCCCATGTAGGAACGTTGTCTTCACATCCATATGTTCTATTTCTAGATCGAATGTTGCATCCAGAGACATTAGTACTCTAATGGAATTTAGTTTTTCAACAGGGGAAAAATATCACCGAAATCGACTCCCTTGAATTGGGAATATCCTTTTGCTACCAGTCAAGATTTGAACTTCTCGACTTGTCCTGTGGCATTCATCTTCTTCTTGAATACCCACTTTCTATTAACGGGCTTTCTTCCACTAGTAACTTTACTAAATCCCATGTTTCATTCTTGTACAAATATTCCATCTCTTCGACCATGGTGTCCTTCCAGAGTTTACCCTCTACCGAGTCAAATGCCTCACTGACCAACTTGGGTTCATCATCGATGGCAATTAGCATGAATACAGAATATAATTCAAGTGGACTATACCTTTAGACTAGTTTTCTTACTCTTTCTGACCTCCTTACCACTGGATTTGGTTGTTCCACCTCTTCCGCGGATTCAATTGACTCATCTAAATCATCTTCTTCATTCCTCAGTTCAAATTATACAGTATCGGGATTATTCTCGGTCTGAACAACATACTCAGGCTCAGACTTACCTCTAAATTCTCTGAAGACCACATCTCGATTGTAAACTATTATCCTTGATGTAGGATCCTAGATCTTATATCCTTTCATTCCTTCTTTATTTCCAATGAAAATACATTTTATTTTCATCTTGTCCATCTTGATCCTCATTTGCTTGGGAACATGCACAAATGCATCACAACCAAATACTTTGAGATGTGCAATTGAAGGATTTTTACCAGACCATACCTCATGTAGAGTCGTGTCGACTAGCATGGACAAAGGAGACATATTCACCACATATCTTGCAGTGTCGACTGCCTCCTCCCAGAATTCTTCTAGAAGCCCAGCACCATTGAGCATGCTCCTTTCCTTATCCATCAATGTTTTTTTCATTCTCTCAGAAACTCCATTTTGTTTTGGGGTATATGGTGTGGTATTTTTGCATGATATGACACACTGCTTACAGAACTGATCAAACTCTTTTTCACATAATTCACCACCGGTGTCAGTCCTCATCACTTTAAACCTATTCTCTCTCTGGTTTTCCACAAGAGATTTGAACTCCTTAAATATCTTGAAAACCTATGATTTCTTCCTTAGTAAATATATCCAAGTCTTCTTAGAAAATTAATCTATGAAGGAGACATAATACAGGGATCCACCAGGTGAAGGAACTGTAATCGGGCCAAACACATCACTATGAACCAGTTCTAGAATTCCATTTTCCCTTGTCGCTCCAGATGGGAACCTCACCTGATTTTGTTTTTCATATATGCAATCTTCACAAAATTCAACCTCTAAACCACATTCAGGAAACCCTTCGACCATACCTTTATTGTGCATAGCTCGAAGTCCTTTTTCTCCAATGTGTCCCATCCTCTCATGACATAACCTAGTCGGATCGATTTTATCATGTCTTGTCGAGTTGGTTTGAACTAAATTAGCTTGCGTCGAGTCAGGTTGTGTCGACGTCCAGTCAAGTCAATTCACAGCTGAGTCTATTTCACGAGAAACTATGTTGTTACATCCAGTCAAGTCGACATTCCCTAAAATCTTGTATAGGGTACCAATATGAACTCCTTTCATTAATACCATCACACCTCTAACCATCTTGCACGAATCCTTCTGAAATAGAGTACGCAGACCTACATCACTCATCTTGCTAACAAATATCAAGTTTCTTGCTAAACCCGTAATTTGTAGCACACTTGGAAAGGTTATTTTCCTCCCATCCTGCAGTATCAGTCAAACTCTTCCTCATCAGACAATTATGGTTGTCAAGACATCCCCCAAGAACACATCACCCCCATCATATCGTTCATACTCACAGAACCATTCTTTATGTATTGTCATATGATATGATGCTCCTGAGTCAATCAACCAAACATCTTGATCCGACTGTGTATCGGTTGACGCCAGGTACACATCACCTCCCTTGTTCAGGGTCATCTTTCTCTCAATCAAATAATTCTCATCGTATCTAGCATTGAATTTTGTTTCCTTAGAACTACATTCCTTTTTATAATGCCCATATTTCTCGCATTTACGACATCTTCACGTCGACTAAATCGGGGATTTAGATCTACCCTTCGACTTGAACTTTCTACTGGAGAATCATCCTTTATCTGTGTATATCGATTGACCTCTCAATACTAGATCATGTTTGGTCGATCCTTCCATGTTCTTCCTTCTCATTTCTTCCGACAGCAAAGAAGCAACCATGTCCTCTAGCACTAGTGTGGTTGTATTATTCCCAACGGCCACGACTAAGCTATTCCAGGAGTCTAGAAAAGAACATAATAGGTTGATACACTTCTCCTCATCAGTTATCTTAATATCCATAGACGATAACTGGATTAACACCATATTAAATGCATTTAAATGCTCATTCACCGAACTACCATCACTCATCCTCAAAGGATACAGTTTCTTTCTGAGAAACAACGTATTTACCAGGGATTTTGATTGGTATAATATTTCCATCTTGTCCCATAGTTTCTTGGTTGAATATTCACATGAGACATTCAGAAGCACTGAATCTGCATGACAAAGATGAATTGTACTTATTTATCTTCTTTCGAGTTTCTCTCATTCTTCCGTCGACATGCCTGTCGACTAGGTACCTAGACAAACTGGTGTCCATTGTTCTCTATCTACAAGAAGATCTTCCATTTTAATCTTCCAAAGCTCAAAATTATGGCCATTTAATTTTTCTATCTCTATTCTAGAACTGCTCGCCATTCTTTACCACGATCTTTAACACAATTTATTAGTTGTGACTCTTACTGTACCTGGGGTTTAGTTCTTAGATTCAATATTGATATATCAAGATCTGATATACGTGACAAAGCATAACACTGCTCTGATAACTCACTTTTCAAGGAAAACCTAAGATCTGATACCACATGTCGGAAAATTAAATACACTTCCACACTAATCATAGCAGAAGAGAAGAAGAATTTAATCAAGAATGCAAATGACACAATACACGGATATTTTACCCTGGAAACCCTTATCTGGGAAAACTAGCATTCATTTGAGCATCCTGCTCTCTTGTTGTCTTATTTAATATGAATAAAAGGTTGCATGTCTTACCTTGGTCCACACTTAAGACACAATCGACATCATACCCTCTTTCCTATGCAAGAACAACCCTGTAGCCAATCTAGCTTACATATGCATGACCAACGACCTCTAAATATTGATCAAAATGATCAATCGGTCAATCTATGATTAACCTTTATAGTGTTACAACATTCCTCTTTATAGGATTTACAACAGGAAAAACCCTAAATATTGGTGCCCAAAAATGGTTATAGATCCATGCATATCTTTGACTACAAATCCCGCAAATCCCAGGATTGTGTTACAGTCGAATCCAAGTCGGATTACCAATCGACTACTAGTCAACCTTCATTTGGTCTCTAGTCGGTCTTCTCACGCCCTCACTTCGACCTCTTATTGGTTAACTTGTTGTCGATATCTTCTAATTCGACTTTACTTGGTCAACTCCCTCAACCTTCAACTTGTTGTCGATCCACCTCACCTTGACTGTTGTCGATCCACCTCACCTTGACTGTTGTCGATCCACCTCACCTTGACTGTTGTCGATCCACCTCGACCTTCGACCATCAGTCGATTCACCTAAACTAGAATTTCATGGAAAAGAATATAACAACCCAAAAAATCCATCTCTGTCCATATGTCATAACAAGTAACCATGACTCTGCTACACAATTGCACACGATGTTGACTCATTTGTCACTTTACTCTTCTAAAGACTTCTTCGACTTTGTTGTAACTAATCATTGCATATTCCTACTTCTCAAACTATAAATCAAACTTTACATGTCTGGAAAAATTTGTACTGAATGTATCCCTGCCTAAATACATACGTGGAATCATTTGTACAATCATGAACCTATGTCTGAGAAGTGTTTCAATGATATACTTCATAACTGTCAATTGAACCTGCATGGGAATGTGTTTTGAAAGCTTCTCCTCAACCAATCAAACTATCACAAGATATTCTCCACTTTTGTCATCAACCCACTCTGAGACTTTATTCCCAAAATCTACAAACACTTTAGACTGCTCGAAAGATAGTTCTCTTCTCTGTAGAGTTGATGCTTAGACTCCCCCTCTTCAATATTCATATTTAATGGGAGTCTCCAAGCCTGATGGCTCATAAAGGTGGAGGAAGTCACCCTAATGCGGAGTAATCTTCCTCTTCGTCTATGGAATCATCATCTTCCTGAATTCTGACATCTTCCTCTTTACCTATAGATTCATCATGATCTCGTACTACTGAAAATATTGAGAGTATGATTTCTAGAAGTACTTTATTCACCTTATCTTCATTAACCTACACTTCATTCACATGTTCTTGCTTTATTTTCCAAACCTTCTTATATATGATATTGGTGTTTTCTTTCATAGAATTGTTCATCATGCTTCTACAATCATGAGCTATGTGTCCATAGTTGTGGAATTTGTAACATTCAATATTGTATGGGACCACATAAAAATTTCTTCTTTAACCATTTCTTCCATAAGCTTTGCAATCTATAGCTCTATGTTCAAAGTTATTACAAGTAAAACTATAACCATAAAAGAAACTTTGATACCTAGAAGTGGATGATCTTCTTTGTGATGTAGTCCTTCTGAATTCATGCCTTGGATGATCATGATCTTCTCTTATGTTGTTTCCTTCATAATGATTGAAGCTTCTTTGATATGTGAAAGTGGAGGCTCTTCTTTGATATTTGTCTCTTATGTAATATTCTTCTTGAGTCTTCTTCATTTCTGGAATGTTCTCCTTTGAGGGCTCACATTATTCCTTCTTGATAGGGCCTTTGATTATTTATGCATAACTCTTAGCCTTCTCCTCATTCTTCCTTTCTAGTAACCTGTAACATGTCTCTTCAACTTTCTCTACTAATGGTGTGGATCTTCCTTAATCTTCTAGATTCTTGCTAAGCTTGAAAACTTTAACTCTTAATGTGACAACTTGTTCTTCAAGCTTCTCACATTCTTATTCTTTCTTCATCATCTGTATCTTCATGAATTCTTCCTATCTCTTTGCTTCTTCAAGTTGGGTATTCAGGGTGACAATTTCTTCTTCAAGTCTTCTTTCTTTTTGAATAAATTCTGCTTCAAGCTTATTTGAGTCCTCAGATCTTTCCTTGAGATGGCTATTTAAAATATTTTCTCTCTTCTCTACATCCTTTCTTTGTGCTACTATTTTGGCTTCCAAAAATGTATTTTCTTCCAACTAACTTTTGTGTGTTTCTTCAATCATTTTGGCTTCTTCTACTTGGAATTTTAGGTTTGTAATCTTCTACTAGACTTCTTCAGAGGTGGGATTTTCAGACCCCTTCTTTAGCTCGATCAATTCTTCCTTTAGTGACTTGTTCTTCCTTATTTATTTTGTTAATTCATCTAAAGAGATGACTAATTCTTCTTCAAGATCTACTGTGTCTTCTTCACATCCTTCTTATTTTAAATATGTCTGACATGAAGAGCATCTTTCTTCTCGTTCTACTTCAGCATCTTCTTTATTCTGATTAGTATTCTCTAGCAATGCGATAGAATGGGATTCCTTAAAGTATAGATTATCTAGCTTATCCCAAAGTTCTTTAGTTGATTAACATTGTCCCACTTTGTCTTTTACCAGATCAGGGAATCCTTCCATGATGAAATCCATTGTTATTTTGTTGTTTCTTTTTAATCCCTTCTGGGATGCAATCTTCAGTTTCTTTGAATCGGTGTATCCTGTAACAAATGAGTACCAAACGGCATACCCATGTTCTCCTAGAAATGCTTTCATATTGTTTCTCCATATCTCATAGCGATGACCATTCTAACCATCAAACATTGGCACTCCATTGTTAGTGTAATCCATGATCTTCCTTCCAGTGGTTATATTGTTTTCTGAAGGACCTACTCTGATACCAATTGTTGGAATACTGAGAGGGGGAGTGAATAAGCATGAGAAATTTTTACCACTTTCAATCACAATATATATAAACTTAAACTTTATCAACAATATTCAATAGTTTATCACTTATGCATTCAGTATATAATTTCATCATAAAAAGTATCATTCATCAATGCATAATAAACATACACAAATACACAGTACACCAGAATTTACGTGGAAACCCAAATGGGAGAAAACCATAGAATGATTTCTTATATATATCAAGAATACATTCATAGGAAGGACCAACTTCTCAATTATCTAGTACCACTGGAAGGAGGCTCCAACCCCCTATTACAGGCTCCAACCTAAAGGAATATATAACTCCCTAAATTCTCTAGCTACAACTGGAAAGAGCCTCTAAACCCCTAGTTTACAAGCTCCAACCTGAAGGAAGCTCCCATTCCCTGTATTCTCTACCTTGAACTGGAAGGAGGATATGACCCCTTGATTTACAGGCTCCAACCTAAAGGAAGCTCCAACTCCCTGTATTATACAACACCAACTGGAAGGAGGCTACAACCCCCTTTCCTTGCCCCATCTTACTGCCCTAAAATATAAGTGTAGAATCAACCTGTCACTACCATTGATATTGTCACTGGCACTGTCATTGATACATCAATCAACCTATCACTTGCACGCCAACTTGTCACTACCACTGTCATTGATACATCAATCAACCTGTCACTTTCATGCCAACTTGTCACTCTCACTCTCACTCTCGCATCAACCTATCACTTTCATGCCAACTTGTCACTGTCACTCTCACTCTCACATCAACCTGTCACTATCATTTTCACATCAACCTATCACTATCATTGTCATATCAATATGCCATTGTCACTATCACATAAACATGTCACTTTCATTGTCACTCTGTCACATCAACCTATACCATATCATGCATCAACCATGTACCAAAAATTGTACCATACCATGTACAAATCTTGTACCATACCATGCATTAACCATATACCATATCACTTGTGTCGTGTCTCAATCATTCCATATACCATGTACGAAATATGTATTCCAATGCATCCAAGATATGTCTCAAGTATATACCATACAGTAAACCATGTGCCAAATATACCTCAAGCATGTACCATATCTTGAGTCCTATATTAATCATATGCCTCAATTATATACCATACAAAACCATATACCAAGTGTATGCCTCAAATATATTCCAATATCACAAAGACATGCCTCTAACAATGAACCATAACATCCATAAACCAAGTACCAAGGATATATCTCTAGCATGTATCAATATCATCAAGAAAATAACCTCAACCATATTCATCCATGTACCAAGAGGCCTCCAAGACATGCCTTAAGCATGTGCCAAACCATCCATGCATCAAATACATAAAGACATACCTTTACTCATGAAGAAACTCGATGCATAACATCTCAGAACTTGTAACAACCATGTTGTGTCATCATGCCTTGTTGTAACCTAGGCCAAGCATCCTTCTTCAAAACTTCTTCTCAGATCCATGTCTTTCTCCATTGCAACCCACGAATTTCCATGCCTTGATCCATTGTGACCCATGGATAACCTCAAAAATCTAGTTTGCGAACTTTTCCCTTCGCTACCTCGGACTTTCCTCCCTCATATATGCTACGAAATATTTTTTCCAAAAAATCACTTGAAAGATAGATCATCATTGAACTTGTGTATGTAATAATGAGAGGATTCTTGAAGTGTATTTATACATATCCATGTGACTTCTTTCCTTAACTTTAGGGTCGATTTGTACTTTCTTGTTATAACTACTTTACCCTTTAATTAATGACTTGTAACTATTTAGGGTCTTCTTAACCACTCTTCAGGGTTTCCAACTTCAAGAGGGCATAACTCCTCAACTGTGAGGAACCATGTGACGCACCACCTATCGTTGGAAACAACACGACAAGTATTATCCATATTCGAGTGTGTTACATGAATTTACATTTTCCTTCATGTATTTATTCCTTAAACAATTTCGGGTTCCATGACCACACAATTTGGGGCTTCTCAACCACTTAGCCATCTTTTCAGGGCTTCTTCTAAGGTTGACTAGGGTTGACATCAGTAATTATATAATTATTCTATATTTGATATCAATGACAAATAACTTTCTAGCATACATTGTCATACAAGTTACCACAAAAAAAAAACTCCAAAGGTTCTACGAAATGTGTAAACTGATGTAATGCTATAACAAGGATTATCTCATAAATTGTACACTATTCATTCCTTTGGGAACATATAGCCCCTAGTGTTGTAACTTGGCTCTGATACCAATTTTTAATGTACCTTCATTCTTAATCTCAAAAATAGGGTCAATTGGTCTAACTATTCATTGATGGCAATAGTATGTAAATCAAAATACAACACATTAAGACCAGTTACAACATAGAAATCATTATTATTAATTGCTATGATAGAGTTTATCATTACACCAATCAACATAAGTTCAAGTTTTCCATATTTAAATACATTTTTTAGATTGTATTTTCTCTAGACAATAAAATTAAGTCGAAGATCTCAATTTAATTAGAACTAGCACTTCACAATTTGCCACATAATGCCTTTTCAAGATGGTGACACTTAAGCATAGATAACATAACCAAATTACAATAAGCATAATCATATGATACACATATTGACTCTATTTCATAAGTTCATCAATCATGTCAATTCATCCATTCCCTCAAATCTCTTAGATGGGGTTCTTCTTCTCTCTAAAAGAGGATAGACCTAGGGTTTAGGGATAATGTCCTTAATCTCATGCATATAATCCCTTCTCCCTTTATTAGAAGTGTGATTTAATGATCATTAGGTTCATATTAAACATAAGAAAATTATTTTTTTAATCTATAGGCTTCTCACCTCATTATTCACTAATACATGGTTATATAGAATATCATAAAGCCCTATAGAAAAGGAAATCACAATATCGAGGCCAAAACAAGATAAAATCCATCATACAAAAGAGTGTTACCTCACAATAATCTTCAAAATCATTTACAATAGTTACAAAATAATTTAAGCATAGTTTTTTATAATTTCAGGGGTATGGGGGATCTAGCCTCCTTCTTTCAAGTGGTGAATGTAAGAGTTAACATGGTTCAAACCAATTAATAACCATCTCCTTTAATCCCTTAAAAAATTCCACATCAAATTCCAGCAATTTTCATATACAACAAACACAAATTGTCTGGGGTATGGGGGATTTGAGTAGCCCTTCTTGACCTAACAATATTTTCACCTTTTGGGGAAGGAAACAGATGAATCTAATTCTGAAATTTTTTGAGCATATGGATATTGATGTCAGCAATTTACTTTTAAAATTTGCATGCCAATGAACACCGTATAGCCAAGTTATAGTAGAATTTCATATACAACCTTTTTGTATTTTTTAGGGGTCGTACTCATAAATATGAAATTGGGTTTTGGTAAGAAGATATATATTGAAATCAACTACCTTATGTTACAATTTGAATTCCAATGGACACTATATGGCCAATTTATAGTAGAATTTTGTCTACAACCATTTTGCATTTTTAAATGCCATACAGGCGAATATGAAGTTGATTTTTGGTGAGCATGTATATATTGATATTAGTTACTTTCTCTTAAAATTTAAACACCAACGGACATGGTATGACCAATTTATAGTAGAATTTCATCTACAATAATTTTGCATTTTTAAAGGCCATGCACGGAAATATGAAGTTGATTTATAGTGAGCATGTAGATATTGATATCAGCTACTTTCTATTAAAAAATTGAATGTCAATGGACATTGTATTGCCATGTTATAGTATAATTTCATCTATATCCATTTTTGCATTTTAAATGCCATACAAGAAAATCAGAGGACAATTTTTGTGAGCATGTGGGGATATGTACTATCTAACTCCACTCCAAATTTGCTCTTTATTAGACTTCATATAGTATCGTTGCACTAAAAATATGAAACTAGTTTTGAATGCATTTCTACAAACCGTTCATGACTTCTGACTAATCCACGGGTTACAAATCTCTTCTCTTTTCTTCTGCCTTTTATCCTGTTCAATATCTGGAAGTCGGTAGCTTTCTTATTTTCTTGTTTTCCTCTCGACGACATTTATACTTCAGTAATCACAACTCCTGGCATACTTTTCTTGTGGAATCTCACAAATTTGACTGACCCCCCATCATCGCACCGACTTACTCGAATTCGGTGATGTTGGTCATGTTCATTTGCTCAGAAAGTAGTCCCAGGCTTGTCTTGTGTCCTTGCACCTTGTGTTGAGAAATCCTTTCCACTCTTCGTCACTTTCTTCAAAGTTTTTATTTGGTAGCGATGTACCTAGTCGAGGTTGGTATTCAACAATGTCACTGACTCCCTTGTCGAGGAGGAATTTGTGAAGCAGTGTCGGAACATTACACAATAACCCTTCGTGCAAGTCAATGTAAAAAATGTCTTTTATTTTATCAAGAGATGTTCGATCTTCAATTGCTTGCTCTGAGATATAATCTTTGACTATTCTCTCGAACCATTCGTGTAGATTCGTTCATCCTCCAATCATGAGCTTGAGGCCTAATTTTTCATCGGTTGTTAAATTACGCATTACTCGGTTTATTGATGTACTCAAACAAGGATTATGGGATGGCTTCCAGAAACATTTCGTGAGTCTTTGAGAAGAATCGTGATCGTGCTTCTACTAATGAAATTGTGTTTCTTCATGTGTAATTCTTGATGTAATTCTCAATTTTCCGCTCCCACCATTTGTGTATGTCTTGTAGAGTTAGCATTTATGTAAGCTTTTGCATGCCCAAGTCTAGAACTATTGGCGATGGAACCAATGTTGTAATCTGGGGAAAATTAAGAGAGAGTAACCAATAGTTCCTTACATAGGAAAACATAGGATACATATATGAAGACATACACAAGTAGTGGAAGTCCAAAGAACAACACTTTATTATATGATATGTCCATATAGAACAATATATACATTGTCTCTCATAGAGATTGTCTATTTATACCTCTATATATAGTTACCATGTAGTTGTAACTACTTAACTTCATGGGTCAGTCGGTTAACAGATACACGACCGACTTATACTTTTGACTTCAACGATAGACCGACTAGATCTTAGTCGACCATCGGGTCTAGTCGATAGAGTCGACTATCCTTGTAACACCATGTTTCCCCCAGTCTGTAAAAATAACTATACTTGCCATGAACTGTGGCAAACTCAAAAAATGTGAATGTGTGGTGTGAATGGACCTTGTGAAAAAGGTCGATGAATGTGAATAATATATATATATATATATATGTGTGTGTGTGTGTGTGTGTGTGTGTGTGTGTGTGTGTGTGTGTGTATATGCAGGACTGTTGAGAGGGGAAGGTGCTGAAAAAGAGACCACGATGGCTGAAGAAAGGTGGTGGAAGGCACCTAGAATGGTGGTGCTAACTTCCACCCAAAACCAATACCGTATTTGGACTTCACTCGCGCGGAGAACCAAGAGCGACTCGCTGGCCCCGAATTAAATGACTCGTCATGATTGGTAGGTAAAGGGATCCTCATGAGTAATGAGGGATGGGGGTGAACTGCCCATCTGTAGAGTCCTCAGACCTGACCACTGCAAGGAAGATCGTTCCACACGCAACCTCGTTGAAAGGAGAAAAGGCAGGAAGAGTGGGCGATCAAGGAGTAGACTCGAGGGAAAGAGTAAGAGGAACTCTGGAAAAACATAGAGTGAGTGATAGAAGAGAAGAAGGAGAGTAACCTTTGTTCTCAGTCACTGGTAAACAGAGACGCAGTCTCGCAGCATCGTGGTCTCAACTCGGGGGTGGCTAGTGGAAAATATGTTGGGAGTCGCTGAGCCTACGGTTGGGTGGAAACAAGCACCCCTCTCAGCAGTCGCAATTACATCCGGTGTTATTTCTGATAAGTGTTTTTACATCTTGAATCTTGAACTTTATATGCTGACATGTATGTTCATGGTCTGTGAAATTTTATGAATGGTTTGCGTATAAGACTGTCTGTGTAGTGTTTTGATTTAGAAATGGTGGTTGCACGCTTATAATGGAAAGACTAGGTATGGCTTATGTTTTATAAATCACTATTTATACACATATTGAATTAATTCAGACTTCAAGTCTGTTCTTTGGAAATCTATACCCGTATTTGTCTCAGGTAATACCCTGGATAGATCTCCCCATAGAGATACCCTTCTTAGAAATCTCACCAAGAACCTGGAAAAGGATTTGAAGGCGCAAGTCTTAGTAACCCTGTACGAGGAAGAATGATCCTCTTGAAATCCCTAAATAGCAGTGAAGGAATTACTGTGTTCGCTTCGCAAGAGTCATCAAGGAGGAATTGGACGGTCGGAATTCTCCGTGGAAAATTCGCAAAGTCCCGAGAGCCATCAGATCTTGCAGAGGAGTAGGGGAGTTACGGTAAGCCTATTTTCAAGTTTTAAGTTTGAGATAAAATATGATCATAGGATCTGAGTCGACAAGAACCGTTGGATCACTGACGTAATCTTATTTCGTGGATTCGCGAGTTGAAGGGTTAAAACCCTTGCCTAGAGATTCGTGAGGTCACAAAAGGCGAAGTCTCGAAGGGGCGAAGACCCGAAGGGGTGAAAGGATTTGTGTGAGCTAGTTATTGGTGAAGTGCATTGGAACTCGGTATTTTGGTCTTTCATGGGTTGAAGAACCGAAAGTTTAGCATCAGGATTCGTGAAGTCGCGAAGTTCGAAACTCCAAAAAGGTAGGAAGTTCTGTTGTGGGACCCGCGTTGACGACGTGTCGAAATTTCGGAATTTCGACATATCGGTGGATAGGAGGTCGAGACTTTTGTCCCAAAAGTCCCGAAGTCGCGAGTTGCGATAAGGAGTAGCAAGGAGTTTAGGATCTCGGCACTTCGGGTGTCGGGATACAAAGGAGGTAGCGCTTCGGGAAGTGAAGTCGCGAAGTGCCAAAGCTGGGGACGAGGGACACGTGGTAGAACTGCAAGGTGGGCCTGTGCGATAGATAGGAAGACACATGTCACCTAGTGAAAGGAGTCAACACCCGTTGACCTCTCGCGTCTTGGGGATTCGTGAGATAAGGGAACGAGAGTTCAACCCTTCGACTTGTGAAGTCGCGAATAGCGAGAACGCGAGAGGGAAAGTTAACATCACTTCTCCAGGTTTCGTCAAGGGAAGGTGCCAAGGTTGGGCACCTAGACTTTGAGAGTGGCGAAGTCGTGAGAAGATCAGGACCGTCCATCTGAGGAGGACAGGTGGCAGAAATTGAGGGATCTCGCGAACTCGGAGGTTCACAAGATGAGAGCCCAGGAGTTGGGTGCTCCAAGTCATGAGTGGAGAAATCGCAAGGAGCAAGGATAGTCGTTGGATCCAGGTCAAGGGAGGATCGTTGGATCAGGAGATTCATTGCGCACATTGCACCTTCGGAGGTTCGGAGGTTGAGAGAACCTCTTCTCGACATCAGAAGTCGTGAAGTGCCGAGAGCCAAGGCACGAGTGTGGACGCATGGCAGAACCATAAGGTGGGGCCCGCGTGGTTGACAGGTGGACACACATCACCTGCAAAAAAGGATTCAACACTCCATTGAATTCTTTCATCTCGAGGATTTGTGAGATATGAGCACGGGAGCTCGACGCTACAACTTGCGAAGTGGCGAGTTGCGAGAAGTGTGAAAGGAAGGTCAACCCTCGCTGACTTCCAAGTTTTGGAGGTTCGCACGGGAAGAGCACGGAGACTCAACCCTTCGACTTGCGAAGTCACGAGTTGCGACGAGAGCTAGTGTTTAGCCTAGCCGGTGGTCACGCGTGAAGGGCGCTGATAGAAGGGAGCTATACCCATTTCATGATCTCGGGTATCGTGAGATTAGAAAGGAGGAGTCGAGAGCTTCAACTCATGAACTCGCGAGGTGGCGAGTTGCGACAAGCGCCTTTGGGAATAGGCCTTGGTCATAGTGTTGTGGCCACTTGGGAGTTGTGGAGCTCGTGCCTAGTGTTGTTCGCACAAGGGAACTTCTGAAGGACCCGTGGATCGATTGAATTGAGATTCCAGCAAGGAATCGAAGGAGCCGCTTCGGCTCATAAAAGAAACTAAACGATCCTTAAGACCGGGAGGTCACATAGAGACTCTGTCGAGGAAAAGGAGGCATATGCATCCTGTACTAAGCCCCGTAGGATTTCAGGGATTCTGTCCCTCAAGAAAAGGCAAAAAATCTATTACACCGTAGCAGGTGTGTGACAATCCCCTACAACAAATTTTATCAATGCATTATCATAAAAAAGTTGCAATTCAATCAATTATAACAACATCCATACACTTAATAACATCTACATAATTTCCATGGCATGAATTCAAAATAAATAATGCTAACATGCATGTACATTTCATCATGATTGAGATCTTAATAAAAAAGAAATAATAATACCGTTATCTTGCATAACATTAGCTCCAAGGCAACTCGCTATGGTTGAACCATTTTCCTCCCAACCAAAGGAAAATCCTTTATGGATACCACCCTTGTACTGGGCTATTAGACCACCAGGGAGAAGAAGAGTTGTTAAAGCTCCCAAATCACTCTCGTCTTTACCGAGGGCTTCCAAACCAACCCATAAAGCCAACAAAAGCATACAAATTGAAGAAAGTACTTCCCTACCCAATCTTGGAGTCTAATTCCACATGATAGTTTCTCTTTCATCTCTCCATGAATCATATGATAGTTAGGTTTCTCTTTTTTCATCACAAACTCTATTCACTCCTCAATAAGTCACTTTTTTCTCAACCTCCTCTTCCTAGTTCAAATTTTATTTTTTGTGTGAATGAAGGAGAAAGGAAGAGTCATATTCCAACTCTTCCACATCCTTAATGATAGGGATCAAGAGTCCTATTTGAAATCTTATTGATTGCATGAATATTGGGATTAGTTGCTTCAATATAGGAGGTAGGTACTTAAGGATATGAAATAATTACTTAAAGTCCAATCATTTATTTACTATCTTGGAACACTTCCAAGACCATCAACATTCCAACAGATGCCTAAAATAATCAGAAAATAAAATACATTCATGTCATAACCGTTTTAAGCATCAATTATTCCATCCATAGAAATTTCACATTCATAATTGAAGCATATATATTCATAACATAAGATTAAATATGAAAATCATCCCAAATATTATATGTATGAATATTTATTTGCTTAATATGGTTGTCATAGACAAGACTCGGCTCATTGTTTTCTAAGACACACCCAATTTATATAATGCACAAGAGCCCCAAAAGTGATCTCACAATTAAAACACACTAATAATTCAATCACTTCTAGTTGTATATCATGTGAATTGAAATGAAACTATCATTCAGTATATATGTATTACAAGAATCCATCCACTCAATGCATCAAGCATATGTACCAACACAATTCATAATTGTAGGATCATTATCTGTATAATTTCATAGTTTGTTTATGCTTATTTACTCAATGCATCATCTCATTGAGTCAAGTTTACCATAATTCAAGCTCATTTGTCTTACCAAGATAGGTTGGAGAACCCAACCAACACCTATATACATCATCCATACATTTTCTTATTACTTGTTTGACCATTTTTCTACCTTCCCTACTCCACCCAAACACAACACCAAGAATATAATCCTTCAGTTCTCTTCAATGTTGGAAAAGTGGTTGCAGTCCAAAAAATTGATTACAAGTAGGAAGACCATTGGATACTTGTGCAGTGCTATAGTCGTTTTCCAATTCTTACACACTACAGTCTTGTTGATGGGTCAAAATGGCTTGTCAATCAGCAAGGGAAAATGCCTGATGGCGAGTCCCGATTAGACTCACTCTCGTTTGGTATGGCTATGTCCGACTAGTATGTGGGCCTGATTGCCACTAAGAATTTTATTACAGAGAAGGAAAACGAATTGTCCTTCAAAGAATTATTTATAATTATAAACCTAACTAATTGAAACAAATTCAAAGTTATCTACTCTAAATATCATTCTAACCTGTCATGATCAAGAGCTTATCTAAAATTTTAGACATTGCATTAAATAGTATTGCTTGTTATAGAAAAAGTTGATGTTAACAACAATATGTTAAAACAATAATGAAACAAATGTAAGTCATGTTGAGTTATTAACTACACCTGCAACACTACCATTGTGTCCATAAGTAACCATAAAAGTACAAGTTGCTTAAACAATAAACATAGAAAGAATCCAGATGCAATATTATTCAAGAAACTCGTAACATCAATTGGAAATGTAGAGAAGTCCCATCACAGAGTTTAACACCATTCATGGTCGTGAAAAATTTTCCTTCTATATTTTATTCATGAGATAATAATATCACCGATGTTACAATGGACAAAATTATGTCCTCTATTACAATGAACTTTCCTTTATAGAGTAGGAAAGTCTCTTCATCTTCTAAAATGGATGACATTACAGTTACAACGCTTCATGTCACCCCCTTTTGTCCTATTATACATTTCAAATCCCCTTTACATTTTAATTTCATGAATATACAACAATCACATTCAAAAAAATTAGGAATACTTTTTAGTATGGAACATCTCTCTGTATGAACTCCATAGACCACAAGCTTTGGAGATTTCTTTCGAATTTGTTCAATTGCATTCTTTCAATGTGTAATTTCCCATAATAAACCTTTTGGGAAACCTTTCACTCTAATTCCTTGTATACTCTTAATATATGCATCAGTCATAGCATCAAGCCTCACTGGTTTTGTCAAGTAGTTGCTCAAAACTTCTTTACTTATCTTGTTGAGTTGTGCAATTTCCTTCTTGTTGTTATCTCTATTATGCTCAACCTCCACAATCCTTGGCTTGTTGGGGGCTTCTCGATCCAATTCATCCATAATTGGAATCTTAAATTGTTTCAATACATCATCAGTACAATTCCAAAGCCTGGAACAAGCTTTAGTGGTGAGCTCTATAGTCTCCTTAATATCCTCACCTTCTCGATCCAATTCATCCATAACTCACCGATGAAGCATATTTGATCTTCCCTTAGCTCTTCATTTTCCACTGCAACTTCTTCTTTTATAATTTATAGGAAATTGGTTGCTTTGTTTCTCTCTCATATGTTTTCTTCCAAATTTTTTACTTTGCTTCATAGCTCCAAAATTCTAAGTTTATACTACTCAAAGAGAATGACTCTTTCTTGATGCTCTACTCTCAATTTTTCCACTTATTGCGCATGTATTTTCTTAAGGTTTTCCACTTTATATTTATGAAGATAATATTTTTCATTAGCCTAGAGTTTGAAATCATTCTCTAGTTAATCATTTTTTTGTTTTATCTAATCTTTTGGGGTCACCACTTTGGATTTGTAGGATTCTTCCATAGTGTTTATCTCATTAACAGACATATAATGGGCACCGGTGAAGGCAATCAATGTAGATGTTGTATCAATTGCATTGGTTTGGGGATCTTGGCTTCCAAGATTACACTCAATTACCTTTTTTGATGTTTCCTCATTGGGGGTCTATTCTATCTTTTTTCTCTTTGTTGACCTCTTAACAATCCCTCTTTTGAATTTGCTAAAGAAATATTCCCCCAAGGATACCACAACATCATCAAAATCCACTATCTAGGAAGAGGAGTAAGAGAATCCAATTGATATTATATTGAGTGGGGTACCAGGGTTGATAGGAGAATAAACATTTTGATTCACTTTGTAGTGTTGGGGCTAGCTCCTTTGTCTTTGTCCTCTTCCAGTTTCCTCTTCTTTTGTTTCTATATTTCAGTTGCCTCCTCTTTCTTTCTTTTGGCTTCTGCTTCTTCCTTCATTTTATTCTCTTCCTTTGATTTCTCACCTTCTTACTCTTCCCTCCTCCTTTATTCCTCTCCAACCATGAGGCTTGCTTCTTCTACTTTTATTTTCTCCTCAGTTGTACATTTAAACTCTTCTTCCTTCTTCCTTTTGTTGTTCTTCCTTTCTCAATTGTTCTTCTAGCTCCGTAGCCTTTTTCATTAGTTCTTCTTCTTCTTTTTTTTGGGCCTTCTTCTTGCCCTCCTCTTGCTCTTGTTCACTAGCCATTAATTTTTCCTTATGTACATTGAACATTACTCTTTTTTATTGTTGTTCAATATGTGTTCTCTCTTGTTCTTGGTTATTCTTAACATGGGCTAACACTTCTTCAAAATACTTCACTCCTTGAAAAAGGATGTTTCTTCAGTTTGGTCATGATGAAAAGGGGGTATCATCCCCAAGGTTCTTATGTGGTCCAATACTACACCTTTAGGGTCATGGTTCCTAGCCACTCTTGTGCATAAGGTAAGATCTTTCAAGGGAGAAATTTT
>ML783052.1:99728-111411 GCA_009831015.1 Picea engelmannii | reverse complement strand
AAATTTGTTTGACTTCTCTACCTTCTTTCGAAGGTCAACAACTTCAACTTCTAACTTATGACACAACTCTTCCTTTTCATTTATTTGATCCTTCAATAGTTATTCTACCCTTTTGGCTTCTTCAATTTGGGTCTTGAGATGAATAATAGTTTCAAAACTTTTGCTAATCTCATGATCTACCTTCATATATTCTTTTTCATTATTTAGTCTTGTGATATCTTCTTCCTTTTCTTTTAATTGAGTCTTACTACTTTCTTCTAGTTCTTTGAGCATTTCTTTTAACTTCAATATGTTCCTTTGACTCTTCTTGAGAAACTTTTTAGTGTTATCGGAAAGATAGCTATAGTCTATATAATAGTAGTCATTTCTATATTCATATAGACCTTTTTTTCAACTTTCTCTTTAAGCTCCAATAATTTTTCCTCTACTTATTCCATGGGATAACAATCAATTGATTTTATCCAAACTACTTCTAGATTTTCTTCTTCACTTGTAGAGAAAAATTCAACATCATCACATTTTGAATTATAGCAATCAAGGGTTTGTGTAGATTCTTTATCTTCATTTTAAATGTGTTCAAGATATTCCCTTTTGTCAACATCATCACATGATTCTTTGCCTTTATTTGAAATGTCTTCAAGATCTTCCTTTTTGCCAACATCATCATTTTTAGAAATAATGCAACCAAGAGTTTTTGGAGATTCTTTACCTTCATGTGTCTTGATGGAGTTGTCTTCAATGTCTTTCTTCTCCTTCTTTCTTTGATATGTTTCCTCTATATTTAGCCATAGATCCTTGGTGGAAGTGCATTGTTCCATGCTCTCTTTGATAGGTCTTGAGAGTTCACTAAGAATGGTATTGAGAGCCAATGCATAATTCTTCTTTCCTTCCCTTTGAGCTGCAAAATTTGACTTGTTCTTCAAAGGAACTGATCCACCAATGGCCACCTTCCAAATTGTTTCTCCCATTGTCTTCAAATGTAATCTCATCTCTACTCTCCAAGTAGAATAGTTTTCCTCATCAAGGATTGGAACTTCATCATCCATTTGTGTGTCTATGGATCTCCTTCAAGATTGTTAAGGCTTGTAGTGAAGGCTTGCTCTGATACCATCTGTTGGACACACCTACCACACTTAGAGGGGGGGTGAATGAGTGTGGGGATCTTTTTCCCAAAACTTCCTTCTTACACAAAACTCATTAGTTAGCATTCAACATTTACTCATTACTCATTGTTGTCATTTATAACCAGTTAGATGTGAACACATATCAACAATATATCATCAATAAGTCATCACCACAAGGAACGCAAAGAACACAAGATGTATTTACAATTTTCTTTTTATTACAGACTACAATCCTTGGGGTTTTTCAACAACAACTGAATAGAGTACAACTATACAAGAGCACCATCTCTATAATGCAATACTCATCTTACACACTCATCACCAACTGAGATGAGGCAACAATCCTCAATAGATATCAATCTGCAACAGGTACATGACCAGTCAGTAGTGCAGCCCGCATGTGTATGCGCCCTGGCTTACTACAGCCTACGTATGTACGTGACCAGGGTATACAATAACCTGCGTATACCTTCTGAGCTATTAGGGTTTATCCTTCAAGATTAACGCATAACCTCTACAACCAATTCATCATTCTCTTTTGGCTCTCACTATCCAAACTGACCACCAACAAGTCACAACACATCCGAGCTCTCCAATAACTAACTCATTCTCCACAACCAATAAATATGAACGCTAACTCAATCATGTATAAGAAACTAGTATACCATAGAAATCATATCACAACTGAATCACAAGAGTACTTCTCATTCCATCAACCAACATAAACCACATCACAACATCCATACCAAGAATTCCCTAAGAATTCAAAACACAAAAAGCAATACTATCCATCAAGAAAATAATATAACCATACTAGTGTCTCAGGGACAGATCTGAGCCCATAGAATGAAGATATGGAACCTGCTTCAGTATTCAACAGTTTGTCATCAGCTCAACCAAAAATCTCCATGATTTTATCCACTGTACGCTCCCTATACACAAACAACCCACGTACTGTATGCACCTTGTACACAAACATCTCGCATATACACACCCTATACACAGACAACCCGCGTACGCACAAGAAAATAGGGTTTTTCTGTAATTCCAAGAATTTCTCCGTCATGATCTCAGACTTGCCAAAAATTCAATGCGTCCATGAGATCCTCCCGATCTCCTCTCTCTTAGAATAGATCTTCAATCATGCTCAAGAGATCCACACCAAAAATGCTCTCACAAGAAGCTCTCCATTGATCCACAAAAAGGATGTTTTGCAAGAGACCATTGCTATTTTATTTATACTCTCATCCTCTAGGTCAATTAACCCATTTCTAGGTCACTTAACCTATTTTCCTTATTTTAGGGTTAACCACTTTCCATAAATAGAAAGTTCTCCAATACTTTATCATTTAAATATTCCTTCTTGATTTTGTCACCTTACTTTATCCTTTCTTGATTTTGTCACTTCTTTTTATTATTTAAATAATCCACCTTGACTTTGTCACTTTAATTTATCATTTAAATAATGATTTCTTATTTTCAAGAACTTTGACTTATTTGAGCTTTTGGGGCTTCAATTCAACATGTGAGGGTCCTCCAACTCCGTAAGGCCATAATTCTCAAACCGTGAGGAGTTATGTGACATTCCACATACCATCGGAAATGGCATGACAAGTACTATCCATATAGAATAGTTTCACCAAAAAATTCATTTATATTCATCTCATTATTCCACATACAAGCATGGGTCCTCCAACCATTCTTCTAGGATAACTCAATCCACAAAGCATCTTCCCGTGAGGGATTTCACCATAAGGGGACCACTTTTGAGTTCATCCATTTGTGCACCTTATCAATCATGATAAGACAATAATGAGTCATATATACATTTTTCAACAATGAATCATATACCAATTAAACCACAACGATCCATATTCATCATGTATCAATGACAACTCATTGATCCATCTTCATCATATCAATGACAACTCATTGATTCATATTCATCTATGCATTCTCATCAAGGAAAATACATATTACATTACATCAATCATTGATCAATCAATCCTTTGATATCAATCAATCACTTGACATCAATCAATGAAATCAATCAATCAAACCATTGTCATCAATGACAACATGATCCAACAAAATAAAATAATTTCGTGTTTTCGGGTGGATTTTTTGGTTGGGATCATTTGACAATGACCCTTGCCTGTACACAATGAAATTCAACTCCCCAAACCTCTTTGGGAAGATATAAAACAACCATGGAGGGATAAGGAGAGGTGAAGTCCCTTTGTGCAAATTATGTTTCCAACATCTAATAAGCCTCCTTTCCCTATAATTCTTTGAGCAACATCCCCTTTAGTCTGGAAACTAATCCTTTTCTAGAGATTCTTTCTCATTTTATGTGGCTATAGGGTATCTCCTATCCCTATCTGAGCCATTAAAGGAAGATTAAATTGGTTGATTTTATGCTTGAGGATTCTTGGAGGAACCCAAACAGTTTTCTTCAAGATAGTGCCTAAAGGCTGAACAAGGTTGTAACTTACCTTTTCCACTTGCTGATAATAAACAAGTTTTTTTTCCCTCAGATTTTGTCTTCAATGTATGCTTATCTTTATGCATACTTTGAATATGATATATAATATACACATGCTTTGTATTGCATAACTATTGTAATTGTAGCCCTTGTTTTGTATCTATCTTACAAGTTGGTTCCACTAGAAGATTAAGAGCTCTTCAATGAATTAGAGTGGGGATCGAAATGAGATAGGAGAATAATGTGCACTTTATTTTCTCCTCTCTATCCCTACTTTATCCTAGTTTAAGTAGTTATTTTATTTAGTTTTTGTGTGCTTACCATTGAGGGGAGACTGTTGTCTCTTCCACTTAGTATTTCTCTGTTGTGATTTAGACCCAAGATCACAGGGGGGAAATCCCTTAATTAGAATTGGTGACTCCATTGGGGACTCTCCTAGTTTGGTCAGTTTGGTTGAGGTGTCTTCATTCTTGCTTCGTCCTTTTTATATTAGTTTCTAAGTCTTTTACAAAGTATTTTAGCCTCGTAGGACATGTTGCTAAGTCCTAAAGCCATCTATTTATGAGTATCCCTTTTTATTTTCTGACCTTACCTTGTCATCCATGAGTTGCATCTCTATAGCCCACGTACATATGTGTTTTGAATCTCTATAGCCCATGAATATCCGTGTGTTTCATTGGTAACAGTCACGGACCTGTGTGAAGTTGAAATTAAAAAAAAAAAAAATCTCTTCCTTTTTGGGTTGAATGCTTGGTTTGATCAGTCACCTAGATTTCCCTAAGTCTCTATTTGGTTTCTCTCTGTTAAGTTCTGAATTTTTGATGTACAAAAAATATTAAAATCTTTGGTTAACATGTTTAGTATAAGGTTTGTTAGGTATAATGAAAGAATAGCCTTGTTTGTCTGCATATCCATATTCACTTTCTTTACAGTGGATTCTTGGATGAACGCTTTCTATATTTTTTCCTACATTCTCCCTTGTTTCAAAAAGGAAAAAAATCATTTCTTTGTTTGATTTTCTTTTGTAAATGAAAAAGACAAAAAATACGCATGTTTGTGTGCTTCTCATTTATTGAACCCTTGCCTTTTATTTTTGCAAGAAAATAGGTAGTCACTTAGCATTCAGGTAGCTACATTATTGACCCATGATCTTTTCATCGTGACTTATAAAGAATTGTATTAAATGAGAATAAATTAAATTACACCATTAAATAAGGGAAAAATTAAAAATGAAGAGACATAAGCATCAGATATGAACACAAAAACTTGATAATGGAGTTCCTCCCTGGTGGACTACGTCTCCGGGTCCTGCTCTCAATGGGTAGGCTGTTTTATTAACTCAACAAAATAATTTGGCAAATACATGAATATACCTCATTTTGAAATAAAGCTACAAAAATAATGCTCAGATCAGAAAACAAACATCACCACTGAATTTGTGGCGTCGAATTACCAAAAAATGACTATCTCCATGCTCCGATCCGACTCTGGCACTCTCAAGCCCAAGAGAAACTCCATCTTGGTTTTTGTGCCCACTGGAACCTGCAATAATGACTGTCTTCATCATGAAATCCATGCCTGATGGCTAGCGCAAACTTGGCTTTAATACAAACTTGGCGGACAAATGTTCCAATGGAACGGTTTAGGTGGATTGGTTATGGTGCTAAAGTTAGGGTGTTAGACGTGGGGAGGTCCCATGGTCAAATCCCACGGGCTCCCATTTTAGTGATTTGGTTATAACCCCCGCCAGACTTGGTTAGTGACTTCTAGATGTGGCGATTGTCACTGGATATGACGGACCTCCACTAGATTTGGAGGGGTCCGACTAATATATTTTTTTGATTTTTTGGATACAGGCCGTCCTTAGGCTTTTCGAGGATGCCACGTGTTTCCCGCTGATTGGGCCACATGGAATATTTTGATTGGTCCAACTGAATGATGAAGTCACTCCCAGTCAATCGTACGTGACACATGGTGCTTCCTGGTTGGTGCCACATGGAATCTCTTGGGGGTGCCACATGGCACTTTTTTATTGGTCCACATGGACCCCTGAAAAGTCCAATGGCGAGTGACACATGGCAGCCTGTGGTGATTCCATGTGGCATGATGACATTAGCAACCCATAAGATGACATCACCCTGCCATGTTAATTGCTGACATCAACAATACAGATGTGATGTGTCCCTTGTTGACTAGCCCTGTTTGATCGCAACTTTGACCACAAATATATTTAAAAACATAACTCTGTTTGATGAGCCATTTGCACCATTAGAAATCTTGTGACACGCTCTTCGTTATCTTGTGATTTTCACTGAGTTTAAGGAATTTGAGTTTTTTCCCTTTCTCTATCTGCTGAAGCCATTCCGAGCATTATGAGATGCCTCTATGAGTTCTGAGTTATTCTTAGCCTTCTCTTGATCCTTTTTGGATCACACCTTCCCACTCAGAGCCTTTTGGACCACCAAAATCTTTCATCAATCCACTAGTAAGTGAGGGAAGAGTCCCCACACTTTCTCCTTCTCGATCCACTTTGCCTTGCTTGGATGGGTGCCTTTTAAGCCTACTCAAAGATAATCAACATCACCCCTACGTGAATTCCTTGTCCTCCTGTCCAGGATGATATCTTCATGTAGCTCATCCAAGTACTTAGGTGAAAACTCATCAATTGATGGAATTGAAAAGTTTCAAGTTCACAATGTTCACAACTGAGTAAAACTGCATATAAGGTGGAAGATCCAAATGAAAAGCATTGGTAGAACTTTTCTCCAAGATAGTGAAGGGTACATAATGAATGGGATTGATTTTATTGACTTCACCCTTCAATCTCTCCTTTCTGATGTGAACCCACACCCGATCTCCAACCTGCAACTGATGATCAACCCTGTTCTTGTCATGCCGAGCTTTATACTATGCTTGAATTTTCTCCAATTATTCCCTAATTATTCCCTAACTGCCTGTTGTATCTGTTGAATACCATGGATGAAATTGTGGGCTATGTCCTTTGTTCGATCTTCATTTACATCAACATCTCTCCCATACATCAAGTCAAAGGAACCTTTGGTAGGTACCCAAAACATGTCTCAAAAGGTGAACTTTGAGTGGAGGAATGTAAATCTCAGTTGTACGCATGCTGTACATAGGGTATATGTTCATCCCATATATTGGGATGCTTGCTACAGTAGCCTCGAAGCAAAAGTACCATTGTTTGGTTTACCACCTCTATCTTTCCACTGGTCTGTGGATGGAAAGAAGTGCTCCTCTTCAATTTGGTGTCCATCATTTTCCACAAGCTAGTCCAAAATTCCCCAAGGAATCCAATATCTTGATCCGAGACGATAGATGTGGGTAATCCAAAGTGAACCGAAAGATACTGAAATAAGAGATTATTTGTCTGCTTAGCAATGATCTGCTTTTTACAAGGCATCAAGATACACATCTTGCTGAACCTATCCACTACAACATACAAATAATCACGACCCCCTTTGGTCATGGGTAAACCCCCTACAAAATCCATGGATATACTTTCCCATGGATGGGATGGAACATGAAGTGGTGAGTATAGCCCCAATTTTCTATTAATGGTCTTACAAGTAGAACCCATCACACACCCCTTTACATATTTAGTTACAATTGCTTTCATTTGAGGCCAGTAACAAAACCTCTGTAAATGAGCCATAGTTTTTCCCACCCAAAAATGCCCATACACAAGAGAAGTATGAGCTTCTCGTATTACATGGTCTCATTCACTTGTAGGAATAGATAGCTTTCCCAGATGGTAAAGTAACTTTCCCTACAGACAATAGGTCTCTACCTGTGCACCAAGGGTTAGCTTCGCATATACTTCTTTAAAATCTTCATCGATCGCATATTTTTCTATTTAGCTATCATGATATAAAGAAGCATTATTCAAAATAATCGAAGCAACAATAGGAGGTCTAGAAAGCATATCAACTACCTTGTTACTTGTACCCTTTTTGTACTTGATTACCAAGTGGGACTATTGTAGAAAACCCATCCACCTATAGTGTCGATATTGTTGTAATTTGGTCTGTGCTTGAAGATACTGTAAGGGTTGGTGATCTGTATTTATAATGGTTTCCTTCGCTAATAAGTAGTGCTTCCATTTCTTTACACTCTGGACTAATGCATACAACTCTTCATCACATGTAGGATAATTAAAAACAACCTGGTTAAAAGTTTCAGAGTGGTAACAGACAGGCTTACAATATTTCATTAGTAATGTACCCATGGCGTATCCGCTGGCATCTATCTCGATCTCAAAAGGATGTTGAAGGTTTGACAATGCTAATAATGGTGTGGTACTGATCTTTCCCTTCAAAGTGTCAAAATCATTTTTTTTATGTCCTTCCCACTGGAAAGTGTCTTCACACTAGTTAAGGCATGCATAGGAGCTTCTATGAAGGAGAAGTTGGGAATGAATCTCCTCCAATAATGGAATACACCTAAGAAGATTTGAACTTCGGTTACACTTTTTGGCTCAGGCCAAATTTACAATTACATCAACTTTGAAAGGGTCAATTTTCAATTGTCCTCCTACAATATGACCTAAGTATATAAGTGCAGTCTTTCCAAATTCACATTTAGACAATTTTACATACAACTTTTCCCTTTGCAAAGTATCCAATACTTTCTTTACATGCCTCACATGCTCATCCCATGTCCCGCTAAAAAAAATTGTCGCCTAAATATACAATCACAAAGTCATCTATGAAAGGCCTGAATACATCATTCATCACATGCATGAAAGTTGCCAGAGAATTACAAAGCCCAAATGACATAACGAACCACTCAAACAATCCCTATTTGGTTTTAAAGGGAGTTTTCCATGCATCCTGTTCTGCGACTCTGATTTGATGATATCCACTGCGCAAGTCCAACTTAGGGAAATAGAAAAAATTCTTCAATTGATCAAGTAAATCATCTATGCGAGGAAGAGGGTATCGATTTTTCACTGTGATTTTATTTAAGGCCTGGTAATGGTCACACATTCACCATGTGCCATACTTCTTTGGCACCATCACGATTGGAGAACCACAAGAAGATGAACTGGGCCTGACGACCCCTTGATCCAACAATCCCTGTACCTGCTTCTTGATCTCTGTCATCTCCACAACTAACATCCTATACATGCCCACATTAGGAAGAGGAGAATCATGCTGAAGTTGTATCTCATGTCATATTTTCCTCTTAGGAGGTAATCCATCTGGTTCTTGAAAAATATCATTGTACTTAGAAACAATATCAATTAATTCCTTTTTATGAGATGGATCACACCCTTGGAAAGTGTTGGATGTCCCGACATATTTCTCTCTAACGACCATGAGTAAATATCTCTTATTAGTGTTTATGAGTCTTTTCATTTTCCCTACACTAAAAAGTGTTGTATTTACCCTCATGCCTTGAACTCTAACAATATATTCCACTCCCCCCTTAGTAAGGTGGTATTTTTTCTCATGTCAAAAGAAGACTTCTTTTCTATCATAAAGATAAGTACTTCCCAACACTATGCCACATATATCAAGTGGTACAACATCCAAATCAACTTCATCAATCAATTTTGAAGCAATAAAAAATCTTATCCTACATTGTATTGTGACATTAAGTTTTGATTTTTCACATACCCAACCAAGAGGATAAGGTTTAATATGTGGTTTCATTTCAAGACCCATTTTCTTGACAAGTGCTTCAGATACTAAGTTTACTTGGGAAACCAGATCAAATAATGTATCTATCTTAGTATGTTTAGATACAACTCTTATGTGAAATAACTCATTCCTCTTTCATTCATCAACATGAGATGTTGGTTGTGGAGCCTGATTATCTTCCTGATTCAGAGGTCTTTTACTTTCAGCTGTGTTTATAACCCATGAAGTATTTACACCCCAGAAGTATGTACACTCTTCCACGTGGGGGAGTGCAGAGGGGGTGTACCCCCTTTGCGGGGTCCGGGGGGGCTATCCCCTCGGCTGGGGGGTCTGGGGGCAAGCGAGCCCCCGAAGGAAAAATTGCCTTGTAAAAGTATATTGTAATTTCATTGTAAATCTGGACCGTTCATTATAAGGTCACATATCTAATGGTAGAAATTATGTTAGGGTTTTTTTCCCTAGAAGGCAACCCTCTTTTATGAGGGAAATGCATTGCGGCTAGGTATGATGGAGAATATTGTATTCTGAGATAGGAGACTGTGAGAGAAAGAAGAGGAAGGTACAACGGGTTTGTTGTAGGTTGTATCCCTTCATATGCTGGATAATAATAAAGGAAGGACCTGGAAATTTCTCTAGTGGACGTAGCCCACATTGGGTGAACCACGTAAATCTGTGTCTCTATTGTATTGTGTATCTTCTGTGTTTTGTTTCCGCATTTTTCTTATTTTATTGATCCATGGTCCTGTTTTTCTAAAAACTGGTATCAAAGCGAAAGGTAACTCATAGGAAAAGAGGGTTCCTGGTTTGAGTGGGAGTAATGTCGGAAGATGGAAAGTTTAGGGTCGAGAAATTTAACGGCCAAAACTACCAATTATGGAAGATGCAGATGGAAGACTATTTATATCAGAAGGATCTATTCCTACCATTGTGTGGAATAACAAAGAAGCTAGCCGCTACGAAGGATGAAGAATGGGAGATTCTTGACAGAAAGGCTCTAGGAACGATACGGATGAGCCCGGTAGCATCGGTGGCTTTCAATATTTCCAAAGAAAAGACAACGAAGGGTTTGATGGACACATTGGCCAAATTGTATGGAAAACCCTCAGCGTCCAATAAGGTATTTCTAATGAAGAGATTATTTAATATGAAGATGTCAGAAGGTGGGTCTGTTGCAGATCATTTAAATGATTTTAATATGGTTACTAATGAACGAAGTTCTGTAAAAATGGACTTTGATGATGAGGTCAGGGCTCTTCTAATCTTGTGCTCATTGCCAGAAAGATGGAATGGCTTGGTCATGGTTGTAATTAAATCTGTCTCTGGTTCAAATACTTTAAAATTTGATGATGTTTTTGGTGTTATCCTTAGTTAGGAAATGCGATGAAAAAGCACAGGTGAGACATCAGGAAATGCGTTGAACATGGAGAACAGGGGAAGACAAAAGGATAGAGGAAAGGGTTTTGGGAACCATGGGAATTATAGGAAGGGCAGATCCAAATCCATACTTGGAAAGATAGAGTGTTGGAATTGTGGGAAGAAAGAACATCTAAAGAAAGACTGCAAATCTCCAAAGAAACAAAGAGATGGACATAAGGAGAGAAATCAGGAAGCAAATGTAACAGGTGATGTGTTACAAGATGCTTTGATTCTTTTTGTAGATAATATTTCTGAGTCTTGGGTAGTATATTCAGGGGCTTCATTTCATGCCACACCCCATAGGAAACATTTTCTAGATTATGTTCAAGGTGGTTTTGGACAGGTTCATTTGGGTGATGATGCACCATGCAAAATGGTTGGAATGGGAAAGGTAAAAATAAAGCAATGCAATGGAAACCAATGGTTGTTCAAAGAGGTAAGACATGTTCCATATTTAAGGAAAAATCTAATTTCAATGGGATAGTTGGCAAGTGAAGGTTGTGTATCCATATTTACAGATAAGACGTGGAAGGTCATCAAAGGATCATTGGTGATAGCAAAAGGAGAGAAGGTAGGTACATTGTATTTGTGTACTGGTAATACTGACTCTTCTATCTCTTTAGCTTCTACAGGAGTGGATACAACATTGTGGCATCATAGGCGAGGACACATGAGTGAGAAGGGTATGCAGATACTTCACAAAATAAATTTGTTTCCAGATCTTAAACAAATTGATTTGGACTTCTGTGAGCATTGTGTGTATGGAAAACAAAAGAGAGTCAGATTTCTCAGAGTCAGAAAAGAAAAGAAGAGTGAAAGGTTAGATCTTGTGCATACAGATGTATGGGTACTAGCTCAGGTATCATCTCTTGGTGGCTCTCATTATTATATTACTTTTATTGATGATGCAACTAGAAAAACTTGGGTTTATTGCATTCGACAAAAATCTGATGTTTTTGATACTTTTAAGAAATGGAAAGATTTGGTTGAGA
>ML783052.1:54533-99678 GCA_009831015.1 Picea engelmannii | reverse complement strand
GTCAGAAAGGATGAACATGACAATCATGGAGCGTGCAAGGAGTATGAGATTGCATGCTGGTTTTCCCTTACAGTTATGGGAAGATGTTGTAGATACTGTTGTTTACTTAATAAACAGAGGACCTTCAAGCTCTTTGGATGGTATAATTCTAGAAGAGGAATGGATAGAAAAAAGGTAAACTATTCTTTTTTGAAAACTTTCGGTTGTGAAGCATTTGTCCATATTGATAAAGAAAATAGAACAAAGTTTGAGGCAAAATCCAAGAAGTGTACCTTTATTGGATATGGTGTTAATGATTTTGGTTATCGCTTATGGGATTATGAAAATAAAAAAATCATTAGGAGTAGAGATGCCATATTCAATGAGAAGGTCATGTACAAAGATTAGTTGCAGGGAAAGAAACAGGAAAAATAAAAACAAGAATACACAATGCTTGATGAGATCACTGTAAAATAAATTCCAAAGGAAACAGAAAATCAAAATGTACAACAACAGGAGAAACAAGTACATCAAACACCTACAAGTGTTGCTAGAAAATCTACCAGGTTAAGTATACCCCCTGAACGATACTCTCCTTCATTGTATTATTTATTGTTGACTGATTCTGGTGAACCAGAATGTTATGAAGAGGCAGTGAAGGTAGACACCAAAAGGAAGTGGGAGCAAGGCATGAAAGAGGAAATGGATTCCTTGGTAAATAACCATACTTGGGACTTCGTTCAGTTGCCTGTAGGAAAACGAGCATTGCAGAATAAATGGGTTTACAAGTTGAAGGAAGAAGATGGAGGAGAAAAGTGGTATAAGGCTAGACTTGTTGTAAAGGGGTTTGCACAAAAAAAGGGTATATATTTTGATGAAATATTTTCTTCTGTTGTTAAAATGACTTCAATTAGAACTATTTTAAGTCTTGTGGCAATAGAAGATTTGCATCTTGAACAACTAGATGTAAAAACAACTTTTCTCCATGGGGATTTGGAGGAAGAGATTTATATGCAACAACCACAGGGGTATGAGGTCAAAGGGAAGGAGAATTTGGTATGCAGGTTGAAGAAGAGCTTATATGGACTAAATCAAGCTCCAAGGCAGTGGTATCTGAAGTTTGACAGGTTTATGACAGAACATGGTTATAGTAGATGTCATTATGATCACTGTGTTTATTTTAAAAAGCTAGAAAATGGAAGCTTTATTATCTTGCTATTGTATGTAGATGACATGCATGTTGCAGGGTCTAATATGCAGGATATAAATGTGCTCAAGAAGAAATTAGCCAATTCATTTGCGATGAAGGATTTGGGTGCTGCAAAGAAAATCCTTGGTATGAGAATAACAAGAGATAGGAAAAATCACAAACTGACATTGTCTCAGGGTGAGTACATAGAGAAGGTGTTGGAGAGGTTTAGAATGCAGAATGAAAAACTAGTTAGTACACCTTTGGCCAGCCATTTCAAATTAAATAAGGAAATGTGTCCCAAGACACAGGAGAAGATAAAATACATGTCCAGGGTCCCTCATTCATCAATAGTTGGCAGCTTGATGTATGCAATGGTTTGCACAAGACCAGATATTGCACATGCAGTGGGAGTTGTGAGAATGTATATGAACAATCCAGGTAAAGAACATTGGGAGGCAGTAAAGTGGATTCTTAAGTATTTGAGAGGTACTGCTACTTATGCATTATGTTTTGGAGGTTCATACACTTTTCTACAGAGATATGTTGATTCAGATATGGTAGGTGATAAAGACAACAAGAGGAGCACCACGGGATATGTTTTTACTATAGGTGGAACAACAGTAAGTTGGATTTTGAAATTGCAAAACCTTGTTACACTTTCAAGAACAGAAGCAGAGTATGTTGCTACTACAGAGGCTAGTAAAGAGATGATTTGGTTACAAAGGTTTATGGAGGAATTGGGAAAGAAGCAGGAGAATAACAGGTTGTACTGTGACAGTGAGAGTGCAATTCATCTTGCAAAGAACTCATCCTTCCATTCAAAGACTAGGCATATACAGTTGAGGTGCCACTTCATATGATCCACCTTGGAAGATGGACATTTGAAGTTGGAAAAGATACACACTAGCCAGAATCCCGCAAACATGTTAACAAAGGGAGTAACTAGAGAGAAACTGAGTTCCTACTCAATTTCAGTTGGCCTTCAAGAATGGATATGAAGATGAGAAATTTGCCAGGTTCAAGAAGGTTTAGAGTCCAACATATACAACAGCGGTGCAGTTGTTGAGATCAGTCTCCAAGTGGGAGATTATTGGTTGTGGAGTCTGATTATCTTTCTAATTCAGAGGTCTTTTACTTTCAGTCGTGTTTATACCCCATGAAGTATTTACGCCCCAAAAGTATGTACACTCTTCCACGCGGGGGAGTGAAGAGGGGGGGTACCCCCTCTACAGGGTCCGAGGGGGATATCCCCCTGGATGGGGGGTCTGGGGGCAAGCGGGCCCCCAACGGGGGTTTGGGGGCAGCATCCCCCGATGGGGGTTCAGGGGCGAAGCCCCCGAAGGAAAAATTGCATTGTAAAAGTATATTGTAATTTCATTGTAAATCTGGACCGTTCATTATAAGGTCGCAGATCTAACGATATAAATTATGTTAGGATTTTTTTCCCTAGAAGGCAACCCTCTTTCATGAGGGAAATATATTGCAGCTAGGTATGACAATGAATATTGTATTCTGAGATAGGAGACTATGAGATAAAGAAGAGGAAGTTACAACGGGTTTGTTGTAGGTTGTATCCCTTCATATGATGGATAATAATAAAGGAAGGACCTGGAAATTTCTCTAGTGGACGTAGCCCACACTGGGTGAACCACACAAATCTATGTCTCTATTGTATTGTGTATCTTCTGTGTTTTGTTTCTGCATTTTTTTTATTTTATTGCTCCACGGTCCTGTTTTTCTAACACGAGATTCATCGTTGGAATTAGAACTAGCATGAAGAGAATCTTTACCTTGTACTCCAACTGTTGTGATCTTTCCTTCATCTCCTGAATCGGAACCAAGATCTTGTTGTATCACAACAACGTTCTTTGTCTTCTCCTTTCCACCGAAATGTTTCAGTTTCTTTTCCGGATGTAGTTTCCCACAGTGTTCTTCATCGTGACTTCTCTTCTTGCAATGAGTGCAGGATGGTTTTCCCCCTTCTCTCGTCACTGTAGCGGTCTTCTTGTCCTTCCTTTTAAAATTCTTAAAAGTCTTTTGTGGGAAATTGGAAAGGTTTCTATGTGGGCTCTTATTGAACATGTTTCCCCTTATTCTCAAGGTGAGTGGCTTGCACACAAACTTCGTCAAGAATGGTGGGGTTAAACAAGAGAAAAGTATGTCAAATATATCTGTGAAGTGTGCCAACATACTTCATTAAAGTCTCATAAGAATATAAAGGAATGTTCAATGCAAGAGATTTCTTCCTAAATTCTTCTGTGAAACTTTGTACATTTTGTCCTTTACTTTGCCTTAAGGTTTTCCATTCATCATTTCTTTATGTAAATATCCTAATGGATAAAAATTTCTTCTTGACCACTGATTTAAATTCCGACCACGAGGAAAGAAGCTTACCACACTTACTTCTATCCTGAAGCTTGCTCTCCCACCATACAAGAGCAGTGCCTTCCAACCAAGGAGAAGCCAATTTCACTTTGACTTCCTCTTCATCAATATGCTGGACACAACAATACACTTCAACTTGTTGGATCCAATTATCTAGCTTTTCAGAATTAACATCTCCATTAAACATAGGTACAGAAAATTTCACATCAAGCTTTAATAATGGTTTCTTAAAAGAGGCTTTATGGCTAGAATGATGAGAATGATGAGAATTCTCAGAGGAAGAAGAACTAGAACTCAAAGGTGAATATGGAGGCTCAAGAGGACCTCCTCCAACCCCTTGGTTTACCAAAGCATCATTATCTACATGTGCTTCCTTTTTCTTCCCTTTCTTCTTTATCCTCTTCTCGTAATATCCATACATTCGCTTGACCATTTCTGACATGTGATAAAAGACAATGTAAGTTTTTTTCTCCTACATCACGCTTGTCCTCTTTTGCCATTTTCTTACTTCTAGATACATGACCAAATTCAGGATTGAAAGTATTTAGAGTTCCTTCACCCTGCTTATGCTTGGCCCTAGTAAACATTCACACTATACAATTCAAGTCAAATATAACTTCTCTGATACTAACATGATCCACGATCTTTTCATCGTGACTTATAAAGAATTGTATTAAATGAGCATAAATTAAAGTGCACCATTAAAGAAGGGAAAAATTAAAAATGAAGAGACATAAGCATCATATATGAACACAAAAACTTGATAAAGGAGTTCATCCCTGGTGGACTATGTCTCCTGGTCCTGCTCTCAATGGGTAGGATCTTTCATTAACTCAACAAAAGAATTTGGAAAATACATGAATATACCTCATTATAAAATCAAGCTCCATAAATAATGTTCAGATCAGAAAACATACATCACCACTGAATTCATGGTGTTGAATTACCCAAAAATTATTGTCTCCACGCTTTGATCCGACTATGTCACTCCCAAGCCCAAGAGAAAATCTGTCTCGATTTTCATGCCCGCTACAACTTGCAATAATGAAAGTATTCATCTCGAAATCCATGCCCACAAATGTATGACCACGCCTCTCCCATGTGGCTGGCATAAAATTGGCTTTAATACAAAATTGGCGGATGAATGTTCCAATGGAACGGTTTAGGTGGATTGGTTATGGTGCTAAATTTAGGGCGCTAGACGTGGGGAGGTCCCGGGGTCAAACCCCACGAGCTCCCATTTTAGTGCTTTAGTTATAAACCCTGCTAGACTTGGTTAGCGGCTTCTAGATGTGGTAGTTGTCACCAGATATGGTGGACCTCCGCTAGATTTGGCGGGGTCTTGCCAATATCTTTTTTTATTTTTCGGATATGAGTCGTCTTTGGGATTTTCAAGGATGCCACGTGTCACCCACTAATTGGTCTATGTGGCATCTTCTAATTGGTCCACTTGAATGCTGATGTCACACCCAATCAACCATACATGACACATGGCACTTCCTAGATGGTGCATGTTGGCCCTTGACCAAGTTTTGGAGAACCTTAGTCATGTTTGACCATTTTTGGGACTTCGATAGGCTGGTCGAAGATGAAGCTCTAGGCAAAGTGAATATCGCGGGATCTCGGCCCCTTTTTAGGGAAAGTTTGGGTTTAGTGTTTATGTAACAGGTATAGGATGTCGGCCCATGGGTTTACCCATGTTTAGGCCCATTTTGTAATGTATAAATAGAAAGCTAGGGCATGTAAGAAGGGACGGTGTGATAGTGTAGACCTGATAGAATCGGCTTAGTGCAGAGCTAGAGTCTTTGTGAATACTATGTGTTAAGACTTGCAGAGCTAAGTGCAAGTGATTGTAAGAAGCTTGTGTGTAGACTATGTAAGAAGGATTGCACTATGACCTAACTCATGGAAGGAGGATCTGACGAGGTGTGCACAGATATCCTGTCCTATGGGGAGTGGGGTTTTTGGGCTCTGTTCTTGTAGAAGATTGACAAAAGATAATAAAGAAGAGAATAGTTGGTGGACGTAGCCCCACACTGGGGTGAACCGCGTATATCTCGTGTTATGGTTGCTTTGTGCATTATGGTAGTTATATTGTTCATATGATTTAAGCTTAGTGCAGTAATGAATGTTTAGATGAATATGGTATGATAGATCAATTTCTTAGTGATGTGAATGAATGCTATATCTGACCTCTTTCCATATTCTAAGTGCTTAGATGTGTTAGATTTGGTTGAATACTACTTTGTTCTATAATTAGGGTTTGGATCTACAATGTGAATAAGGGTTAAATACTGATGAATGATAACTGCTAAGTGGTTTGTTAGAGTGGTGTAATCATAGATCTGTGTCCCAACTAGGTTGCATACATTTGAGTCCTACAACCACCCCTACCTCTACCTCGAGTGAGACTTCATATTCTTCGCAGGTGTTGCTAAAAGTTCTGGTAGTTAGGGTTTTTTTGGTGCACCGTTGAAGCGTTGAACCCTGGGTTTACCCGTGTGCCAACAAATGGTTCCATTATCGGCACCTGAAACTATGATTGCTAGGAACTGAAGAAAAGAAAGCTCTGTGCATAGATCTTCTACTTTAGTGTGAAATAGTCTACTTAAATTGTGAAGATTTGTGCTAAGAAGAGAAGTCTGATCTGAAGAAAAGAAGTGAGATATTGAAGCTTTGTTCTTTGAGAAAGGTAAGATAAGCGGAAATTTTTGTTTCGAAAGAATGAATCTAGGTATGTTTGATAAATTTTGTCCTAGTCTGAAAACTAGGGTACAACTAGGAGAAAGAAGATTTGATATGAATAGATCTAATAGAAATAATGAAATATATGTTATTCCTATGCATAGAAAGAATGTTTGGACTAACAAATGGATGCAGGATCCTAGAAATAATTTTTTGCAGGATAGTTACTGTGATCTTAGTGCGCAGTACAAGAAAGGTTGGGGATCGTTTAAAAGAAAGAGAGGATTAACTCTTTGCTATAGTTGCAGAAGACTGAGACATATTGCTAAGGAATTCCATGGTAGAGGTCCTAGTTGTCTTTGCTATAAAGCTATGGACCATGAAGTTTTGTATTTCCCTAGAATGATTGTAAAAGTTGAAAAGATGAATATGAGACAAGCTAAGAAACTAAGGATATGATAGAACCCCAGAAAGAATCAGAGATTGTATTACTACATATGAAATAAAACCTGAATGATCACAGAGATATCAACTTATCAGAGATCTTAAAAGAGAAAGAGTACATAGAAACAAGAATATGAGACTTCAACATAGACTGTGTCCTGGATGAGGAAACACAGGTGAATATCTTGACATAAAGAACTTGGGAAATTTTGGGAAAGACTGTTATGGTTCCTTCATTAGGAGGAATAGGATTATTTAGAGGAAAGATGATAAACCTATGTGGAAGAATTACCCAAACATTTATGAGTGCTCATGGCACTTTGACAGAAGAAGAATTTGAGATTGTTAAATTTGTTGAGAACAACGCCCCATTTGCTATCTTTCTAGGAAAAAACTGGATTGAGAAAGATAAGATACGAAGGAAACAAGAATAGGAGGATCTAGAATAGAGCAAGAAAGAACTAGGAGATTTCATGGCTAGGAGAATAGCACACTTACTGAAAGAACAAGAGGACCAGTCAAAGCTACTAAGGACCAAAGATACAGACGTCGAAGTTGAAAGGACACATGAAGATTGGAGACACCTGTCTATACAAGAGAGTAGAGAACCTACCCTAGAAAGCGAAGAAGTATTACCCTTGAACCCTATGAAAGACTCTCCACAGTGCAAATTTATCATGCTAAGAGGAGATAAGAATGATAATGGAAAGAGGAAACCAATGATTCAGATCATAGTAAAGAAGGCCAGAAATCTCAATAAGAAGAGAGCAAATTTAGAAAAATTACAAGAAGTTCCAGGGAAGACTTCACAGAAGGAAGGTTTCTAGAACTTGAACTTCGCCAGAATATCAGTGCAATATAGATTGGCACTTCGCCATGGCGGAAAAATATGACCATTGGAGGCATTATGACCATTACAATGATGCTCCAGAACAGCTAGAAACACAGTTATTTCCAGAATGTTTGCCCTTGACCATTGGGACCATGCCATAATGGATGGAACTGCATGGATTGAGGCATTCCTGCTTGTTGGAAGAGTCCATTACGAGAATATATATCTATCCCATCTAGCGTTGCACTGAGAACACTTTTTCCAATTATGATCATTTGAGCCCACAAAGAACTAGTTGATTTCACGTAGTGATCATTGTGACCTCGCCATCCATTTTGTTACATTGAATATTGTTTTCCGATCTGAGATATCAGATCTCAAGTGTGCATGTCGGACAAAATTAGCGTAGCAGAAAAATCCATCGAAGAGATTCTAATAGAAATCATGGTCGAGAAGGTGATATCCACAGGCATCCAAGCCTCATCGATGAGAGGAGTGCAAGCCTCCCCATCGACTGCTTGTGGATCTGGACCATCCCGAGATGTGACCGAGAAAAGAACCAAGCATCGTGATGACTTGGAGAATGTGAATCTAATCCTATCCATCTTTCCCAACTACATCCCTCCCCTAGCCAGTGTGGTGAGTTGTGATAGTGTCCTGAGGGACTTCGACTACACAATCATCACTGCGTACCTCCTGAAGGGAATACAAGCAGTCAGATCGAAGTTGGAGAGGATTCCAACCTTGAAGATCAGTGACTATAAACTAGGAGACCACAAGAGCTATGTCATGCTCGCACCTCACAAATATGTGACCAAGACCAAGGGGAAGAAGTCGAAGATCATCCCCCAGCCGTGGACTATGGACATCGCGAGGTCCACTATCTTGAACGTGATGAAGATACCACACTTTGGAAGACATCAGGAGGTTAACACGTACATTAAGATCCTACTTTCATGCTTCCACGATGGTTATCTATGGTTGGACATGTGTATCACCGTTGATCCGATGCTGATCCATAGGAGCACTGGATTAAGCATGCAAGGACCAGACCCACAAGACTTTTATCCAAGGAAGGCTGCAGATCGCGCTCTGGCGTAGAATATTAAAGAAACTTATGGCGATGTTGAGAAGGGGAAGCGAGGCTACAAGGTAGCCTCCATCCAGAATGGTGCAGTGCACCTAGCATTCCAGTTGATCGCTGGTAAGCTAGTAAGGAAGAAAATACCCACGCAGGTCACAGGGTTCGTTGTTGACCTCGCAGGAAAATGCGTGGAAGGATTACAAATGAATTGGGCAAGTTACCTCATCAAATAGTTAGAACAAGACTGCCGCGAAGCTCAGGATCAGGGCTATGAGTTCCACTTTAGCTGGTTGTTGATCCTCATTGCGTTCATTTCTTAGGAGATGCCGGAAGGAGCAACCTTCCTTGACACTAAGCTGTTCAAGCCACTAGCTACGAAGTTCAACACACTCTAGTATTCGAGTGATATGGGGAAACAATGGCAATCGAACGTGGTGTTCCAGACCTACTACCTACAGTTAACAAGGGCTATTGATTCCTTCCCTCATATGATGCCGAACACCCTAGACAGGTTTAGACCAGTTGCGAAGTTCCGCGCAGATAGGCATTTTATATATATTACTGCACACAACAATGAAAACAAAGAGCTTCAGTACTATTACAAGCTCACTGAGGAGGACATGGAGGAAATCACCAAGGAGTGGCTTTAATAACTCCTAGTGCCAATTAACCATGCAGAACTATTCGACCTCGACCTCATTGGAAGTTTGGTGGTTGCTCGCGAAGAATATTATGCACCCAATAGTAGCAGGAAGAAAAATAAGGAATATATACATGAAATACACAACACATCATAGGAGACTGCATTAGATTCACCTAACGGAGGAGGAGATGACAAAGTGGACAAAGATGAGAAATAAGGGGAAGGATACAAGCAGAAGTAGGGTGAAGTAACACCTCTTAGGAACCCCCTTGAAGAGGCATAAAAGTCCAAGAAAAGAAAGGTTTCCCCAACAAAACCTACATCACAGAAGAATTCCAAAGCTATTAAGCCGAAGCTACAGACTGTACTCATGTTCAATGACTTCGACTTCATTATCGCGGCTGTATCATATGCCTCAAAAAATATTTTGCAAAAAAATGAAGAAAAACAAGAAACCATGTACGAAAGAATTGAAGAAGATTTGAGAGGGGTACAACAAGCCCTTCACTCCAGCCACGCAGTGTCCCTTGTGCCCTCGCCATAAGAAGAAACAGAGTTGGGTGATGAGCCTTCCCAACTTAGTAGAATAGATGATGTGACCGAAGCTCACCTTTGTCACATGAAGGAAGAAAAAGAACAGACCACAGTGGGACTGAATCTAGCACAAGAGGAAGTCATAGATAAATGTCGAGTTGTGCAACAAGAGAAGGACAACCTCCAAATCAAGTTCAAAGAGGATAAAGCGCAGATCCAGAAAGAGAAAGAAAAACTGCTCATAGAGCATGTTGGAGTTAAATAAGTAGTCAACATAGCACTTATTTCCGTGACAGGCTTAGAACAAATAGAAGAAGACCCAGTGGAGAGTCAAGTAGCGAAGCTTGTTGCAACTATCCAACAACTTCAATAGAGAGTAGTGGAATTGGAGTTACAAATAGTACCAAGCACTCCGTAGGAAGTGCGAGACCAGTGAGAAGAAACTGCCCGAAGCGCAACCCATAGAATCAAGGCATTATCCTTGGAATGTAAACAACTTAGCAGTCGAAGTGCGAAAAATTATGAGCACCTTACTGAGGACCCTAAACTAAAGACACTGGAATCATAGATCCAGGAAGAAACAACAGTAAAAGCGCAGTTGAATCCCTTGTCAGCAGTCGAGCGAATGAAAATATTTCAAGAATAGTGCATGGCTCAGCAACAGGTCCATGCCATAGAGAGAAAATTCATGGAAGTGACTCATAAGCTCCAACTAGTCCAGGATGCAGCTTGCCTACATTTTGAGGAGATTGAAGGAGGAGGAGTAGAACTAGAACAAGCAGTCATTGTAGTTGAACAATGCTTGGAAGGACCTGTGACTGAGGCAGTTATTCAAGAGTTCGCCAAGCATGAGGCCTTGGCGAAGGAGCACGTCGAAGCATCTTCAACCAAGCTTAAAGCATTTGAGGCAGATTTACCTAGAGCAGAGTGACTCGGGATGAGTCACATGTGAGTGTTGGGGGCCTATTGGCCCTTGACCAGGTTTTGGAGAACCTTGGTCATGTTTGACCATTTTTGGGACTTCGACAGGATGGTCGAAGATGAATCACTAGGCGAAGCGGAGATCGCGGGATATCGACCCCTTTTTAGGGCACTTTTGGGTTTAGGGTTTATGTAACGGGTATGGGATGTTGGCCCATGTGTTTAGCCATGTTTAGGCCCATTTTGTAATTTATAAATAGAAATCTAGGCGATGTAAGAAGGGGCATTGTGATAGTGTAGACCTGATAGAGTTGGCTTAGTGCGAAGCTAGAGGCTTTGTGCATACTATGTGTTAAGACTTGCAGAGCTAAGTGCAAGTGATTGTAAGAAGCTTGGGTGCAGACTGTGTAAGAAGGCCTACACTGTGACCTAACTCAGGGAAGGAGGATCTGGCAAGGTGCACGTAGATCTCCTGTCCTATGAAGAGTGGATTTTTTGGGCTCTGTGCTTGTAGAAGATTGACAGAAGATAATAAAGAAGAGAAGAGTTGATGGGCGTAGCCCCACACTGGGGTGAACGACGTATATCCTGTGTTATGGTTGCTTTGTGCATTATGGTTATTATATTTTTCATATGATTTAAGCTTAGTGCAGTAACGAATGTTTAGATGAATCTGGTATGATAGATCAATTTCTTAGTGATGTGAATGAATGATAGATCTGACCTCTTTCCATATGCTAAGTGCTTAGATGTGTTAGATCTAGTGAATACTACGTTGTTCTATAATTAGGGTTTGGATCTGTGATGTGAATAAGGGTTAAATAATGATGAATGCTAACTGCTAAGTGCTTTTTTAGAGTGGTGTAATCACAGATCTGTGTCCCAGCTAGGTTGCAGACATTTGAGTCCTGCAACCACCCCCGCCTCTACCTCGGGTGAGACTTCATATGCTTCATAGGTGTTTCCAAAAGGGCTGGTAGTTAGAGTTTTGTTGGTGCACCATTGAAGTGTTGAACCCTGGGTCTGCCCATGTGCCAACACATGGTTCTATTGACGGGACCTGAAATTGTGATTGCTGGGAACTGAAGAAAAGAAAGCTCTGTGCGTAGATCAAGAGGCCTTGGCGAAGTAGCAAGTCAAAGCATCTCGAGCCAAGATCGAGGCATTTGAGGTAGAGTTACCCAGAGCAGAGTGACTCGAGACGAGTCATAGGTGAGTGTTGGGGGCCTGTTGGACCTTGACCAAGTTTTGGAGAACCTTGGTCATGTTTGACCATTTTTGGGACTTCGACAGGCTTGTCGAAGATGGAGCACCAGGCAAAGCGTAGATCATAGGATATTGACCTTTTTTTAGGGTACTTTTGGGTTTAGGGTTTATGTAATGGGTATGGGATGTCATCCCATGGGTTTAGCCATGTTTAGGCCCATTTTGTAATGTATAAATAGAAATCTAGGTGATGTAAGAAGGGGCAGTGTGATAGTGTAGACCTGATAGAATCGGCTTAGTGCAGAGCTAGAGGCTTTGTGCATACTATGTGTTAAGACTTGCAGAGCTAAGTGCAAGTGATTGTAAGAATCTTGTGTGCAGACTATGTAAGAAGGCTTGTGTTGTGACCTAAATCAGGGAAGGAGGATCTAGCAAGGTGCACACAGATCTCCTGTCCTATGCGGAGTGGGGTTTTTGGGCTCTGTGGTTGTACAAGATTGATAGAAGATAATAAATAAGAGAAGAGTTGGTGGACGTAGCCCCACACTAGGGTGAACCACGTATCTCCTGTGTTATGGTTTCTTTGTGCATTATGGTTGTTATATTTTTCATATGATCTAAGCTTAGTGCAGTAATGAATGTTTAGATGAATCTGGTATGATATATCAATTGCTTAGTGATGTGAATGAATGCTAGATCTGACCTCTTTCCATATGCTAAGTACTTAAATATCTTAGATCTAGTTGAATACTGTGTTTTTCTATAATTAGGGTTTGGATCTGCGATGTGAATAAGGGTTAAATATTGATGAATGATAACTACTAAGTGCTTTGTTAGAGTGGTGTAATCACAAATCTGTGTCCCAGCTAGGTTGCAGACATTTGAGTCCTGCAACCACTCCTGCCTCTACCTCGGGTGAGACTTCATCTGCTTCGCAGGTGTTTCCAAAAGGTTCGGTAGTTAGGGTTTTGTTGGTGCGTCATTGAACCCTGGGTCTACCCGTGTGCCAACAATGCCACCTGACATCTCCTAAGGGTGCCACGTGGCACTTTTCTATTGGTCCACATGGACCCTTGAAAAGTCCAGTGGTGGGTGACACATGGCAGCCTATGGTGCTTTAATTTGGCATGCTGACATCAATAGCTCGTACAATGACCTCACCTTTCTATGTTAGCTACTGACGTCAAAAGTACGGACGATGATGTGTCCTATGATGACTGACCTTGTTTGAACGCAATGTTGACCACGAATATCTTTCAAACCGTAACTCAGTTTGACGAGTCGTTTGCACCGTTAGAAATCTTGCGACGTGTTCTTCGTGATCATGCCATTTTCACTGAGTTTTGAGAATTTGAATTTTTTCCCTTTCTCTGTCTGCTGAAGCCATTCTAATCATTTTGAGCTGCCTCTGTGAGTTCTAAGTTATTCTTTTCCTTCTCTGGATCCTTTTTGGATCAATTATTCTTTGGTAGTGGTAGCCTTTCAATAAAAAAAGAAAAGAATCCTTTAGTACAAGTTTTTCATTGTAGTGTGCATTTGTTTTCAAAAATAGAATTGTAAAGTGCATCTCAAGGTGTCTTAAATATTGCACTCAATCTTTTTGTTTTCATTTGAAAAAGAAAATAATTTTCTTCATAAGCGTAGTTTCATCCATTTTAACTTGAAGAAATTGCATTTTTATTATATTGCATTAATTTTGGATTCGGTCTAAACATCACCAAAGTTGCATCCACACTCTTTCTGAGTAAATAAAAACCTATTAAAATGAATGCACAACTAAAATTTATTAGAAACTTTCATTTTTCTAGGGTGAACAAACAAGTTTAGTCTAGGTCCTTGGTGTAGTTTGGAGAGTAAATTTGTCCAAGGTCACTAAACAAACATAAGTTTATGAGATAGAGAGTGTAGAATCCTATTGTCGTGTAAGTTGGTCCAGAAGCTCCTCTAACACTAGAGTTAAACATGATGTTGCATGAGGAATAATCGAGGAGATTCCCCTCCAAAGTTGGACTGAACGTAGTGGATAGATCGTGTATCAGGGGTTTTTCCAGAAGTGACATTGACTCATTTGACATCAGTCCTCTATGAATTTTTAACCTGGTTGAAGTCTTCCTGAAGTGATACTGGCCCTCTTGGCATCAATCCTCTAAAACTTCAGACCTAGTTTGATATTTTCTGAAGTGACACTGGCCCTTTTGTAGACAGTCCTATGGAAGATCTTCGGTCTTAATTACCCTACCCATATGTTCGATCTTGACTATCGACTGTACCTTCTGGGAACTGACTGCGAGATGGTAACCTTAGTTTCTTTTCCTAGGTATCTCACAAGGTGAATACGAGGGTTTTCCGTAGTACCTGGGGAAACTTTTGTATCAGAAACTTCAGTACTGCTGGGGGGTGCCCTACAAAGTGTGGGTACTGGCACCAGATAAGGATGATCTATGGAGGTTAGGACAATTTCTTCTCATACATTCATGTGTTGGTCCATGAGACTTAATCAACCCGTACCTTTGTCTATAAGGGAACGATCCCACTTTGTTTTTATTCCGTCCCAAGCCCTAATCCACTTGAGTTGGAATCTTGAAAAAGTTTTTTGTGTTTGTCTTGTCCTTTAGGTATTTGTAGCGGTGTGTTTGGTGAAGGTATTTCAACCTTCGGGAGGTGAGTCAAATTTCACCGAGGGATAATCACTCAAAGTGGCCAACGTACCACCCCGAAGATCGAGAAGATTTCAAGGTCTTACCCCTCGAGGAAGAGGTTAGGAACAATTCTCCCCCGCCCCCTCAAAAAAGTTGAATTGATTAGTCTAATACTTTCATATTGACCAGTCAGACCGAGATCGTAAACATTAATCCTCCATAAGTCAATTCTTTATTACCAGATGAGGTAACCATTGAGGACCTTGGAAGTGGGGAGCTTGCTCCACACTTTAATTCTATGTTACTAGATACTTTTTTGTTTCCAGTCGTAGGAGTCCCAAATCTCAAATAATACTCTACTGATAGTATCCCTTTCCACTAGGACACTATGTACGCCACTTCGCTAGTGTTAGGGTTTGGATCCCCTACAACTTCGACCTAGACAATATTTATCGAAGGGATATTTTCCTATGGTATGTCGACTCAAATGACAAACGTGGTTTAATCCACTGTCGCCGTGATGAATAGTAGCACTACTTCGTAGTTTGTTAGTCCCACTTGAGTCTCGAGTGTAGATGAACCATTTGTATCCACAACGAACGCTTTCTCTTACAGAATGCCATCAATGGAAATGCTTAACACGCTGGTTAGTTCTTAGCCAACGTCCCTATTTTTGAATGTTGGTATAGGAAACACTCCATCTCCTTACCAAGCCATGTATTGAGGTGGAGGTCACATTACTCCATCAACCCCATTCGTCGGAAGAAGACCTTTCTAATCTTATAGCCCTAACCCCGCACGGGGTTGGGGAACATCCATGGGTAACATACCTCAATCTACTAGTATGCCATCTAGTCGAACTCATTCACACTTTATGGTGGGTTCAGTAATGACCCTTTAACTTCATCCACAATGTCGTTAGGACATAACCCCTTCCTAATTCAGTATGCCCCATGGAAAGTACCTTTGTCTTTTCTAGGGGCACCATTGGGGAGTACCCCTCTCCAAGGCCAGTGGAATACCTCTCAATGGATGTTGCTTAACCATGTTGCAACCAAGGTTTTTATTTTGGGAATTAGATGGGTGGAGGTGTTCTTCTGTTTAACCAAGGCCAACAAGGTTTTATCCTAAGATCTGGTTCACTAAAAAACTCTTTCTGGAATCCTGGTGCCAATTACAACCCAAGACCTTCTTTTCAGGATGCTCATCAGTCAATAACGCAACATAGGTTATCATTTCTGGAAACTTTTCATTTTCCATAATTTTCCAAGTTGATGAATGATCCCATTCGTCACAAACCAAGTTTGCCTTCGATCTCGACTAAACTATCTTTAGACATTCCAAAATTTGAAGGGAAAATTGGAGAGGATCAGAAAAACCAAGTTATGGCTTTCCACTTGTGGTGTTCATCGAAATCTCTCAATGAAGATTTGATTAGATTACATTTGTTCCAACGTACTCTTACTGGAGGTGCTTCCAAATGGTATATTGAACTTGAGAGGGGAAAGTACTCAAATTTTGGAGACCTAGCCATGGTTTTCTTAAACCATTTGCAACTCCCTATCTGATACGATGCTGGGAAAAAAATGCTGGCTAATTTATAGAGAGATAACTCCACACACATTTCCGATCATATTCAGGAACATAGGAGAAGGAAGATCTTGATTAAGGCTATGGTTCCACCTGAGTTCCTCCTCGAATGGTTCTTGAAATATCTACTCCCTTATATTTCGAAGGACATTGCAACTTCATGAGTGTTTTAAGAGAAACATGCAATATTTTGAGTGCAACAATTAGAGCTCATATACTCTCAGTCATGCATGCTCTATGAGATTATGCTGAACAGACTACGATCTACTCTTGACTTGGAAAATCCAAAGTATAAACCACATGCCGATGGCATAATGGATTCTTCCCAAATGAAAGTCGCAGACCTGACCACTACCCAGATGTAGAAACTTGTTATTCAACAATTTGCGATCGGTCCAACCTCTAGCTCACCACCCCCACCAACCTGTATTTCGACGTACATTAAGTGAAAATGAAGACTTCAAAGGTTCCTTAGCAACCTAGAGAGATGGAAAATGAAAAGGTTAAGAAAGGTGGTGGGGGAAATAATAAAAAGTCGAATAAGAATGTTGAGTACCTAAGGGCGTTTATAAAAGGACAATGCATAACCCCAATGCAAGAGCCACTCCCAATTATTCAATTGTTGAGGATTTAGCTCAGACGGCTTGTGTGATGTCCACTTTGGAGGTGCTCCAAATTTTCCGCTTGCAACGCACTGCGTTGTTGTCTTCGATAGGATCTTTTTATTCTTCTATTCATATCATAATGAAGTTTGATGCTAATGAGGTGAGGCCATGCCTTCCATATCACATATCATTTTAGATTGGGTTTGTGTGTAAAAATCTCTTAGTTAAGAGAACTGTCTTGGATGAAGGAGCTTCCATGCGCATGATATCTTTTCCATTTGGAATGCTATCGGTTCTCTTGTTCTCCTAAGCTTACCCCCTCTCCTACACTCTTAACTGCCTTTGATGGACATTCGTTTAGACCACATGGTATGATTCCTTCATGTCCAGTTACACTAGGGGGAAAGTATGTTTGCGTAGAGGTTGAAGTAGTCGACGCACCGCTCGACTATAATATCTTTTTAGGAAGAAGTTGGACATACGCCATGATAACTGTCATCTCAAAACTTTTTCAGATTATATGTTTTCCCCATGAGGGAAGAATTGTGACCATCGATCAGGTGGGATACAATATTTATGACGCGACAACTAACCCTGGGACTACTATCCATTGGATTGAAAACTCTTAGGAGACCACTGAGAGCATCAATTGTGGGATTTACCCTTCACTTATGGGATATTTTGAATATCCCACTTCAATTTCGTATGTTCGTGCCACTCCATTTAATAGGGTCACTTCTTTTAGAATGTCGTATATGCAGGACCCATGGACCCTTTCCTCACCATCTAGTATGGTTTAAGGATGAGTTCATGTCAGGATGGAAAAACCCTTGTCCACTGCTAAAGTATCTTATCAATCGATTTAGTAGGCCATGGAAAAGACCCATATCAAACTCCAATGATCACCAAGGAGGATTATCTCTTTCCCGAGCCTATTTGGGTTCAAAACTCTTCAAGCTCCCAAGACTATTTGGATACTGTCTTGCCTTCGGATGAAGCAATCATCATGGCAATGGTCATAGATGAAAGGCCATGGGAGGATTTTCATCATAGATCGTATTTCCTCCCTAAACCTAGTCAGATAGAGAGTGAAGAGTTCAAGTCAACCGTTGTTGGAAGTGTTGATGGGGTAGTCAATCCCTTGGCTGGGCATGGTGTTTATGCCGAAGGAAACATGGCTAATATATCTAAGATGATCTCGGTCAACATTTATAAGAATCTTGATATTGTCGAAATCAAATTTATCAGAGAAGAATGCTCACAGGATGAGATCGATCAATATATGCCACTCTTTAAGGAGTTTTGAGGTGTGTTCACATGATCTTACGAGGAAATTCCTAGCATCGATCCTCAAATAGTTCAACATGAAATTCGAACCTGTGAAAATGAAAAGCTGGTTCGTCAAAAATTGAGACTTGTGAACCCAAGAAAGGCAACGACAATAAAAGTAGAATTGGAAAAACTTATTAATGGAGGCTTTATCTACCTAGTACCTTTGACATAATGGGTCTCCAACCCTGTTTCCATTGATAAGAAGTAGGGTAAAATCTGTGTTTGCATGGATTTTAGGGACTTGAATAAGGTGAGTCCTAAAGATAACTTCTTGACTCCTTTCATTGATTAGATATTGCAGAAGTGTGCGGAGAGTGAAATATTCTCGTTTATGGATGGTTTTTCTGGCTACAATCAAATCGAAATTTGACTGGAAGATGAACACAAAATGACCTTCGTATGTCCTTGAGGCAATTTCACTTACATGAAAATTTCATTTGGTCTTAAAAATGATGGTGCAACATTCCAATGAGCCATGATGTTTTCCTTTCATGAATTAAATCATATAGTGGAGGCATACTTAGATGATCTCATGGCTCACTCATACAAGAGGGCCCAACATCTCTTACACCTCCGCTTATTTTTTGAACGATGCCGTTTCTATAGGATCCAATTGAGTCCACACAAGTGTATTTTTGTGTGACCTATAGTCATATTTTTGGATTCATCATTTCAAAAAAAGGGATCATGGTTAACCCCTTGAAGGTTGAGGAAATAAATCAGTTTCCTCCCCTGTGTACAATTAGACAACTTCAGATCCTACAAGGAAAGGTGAATTTCCTCGGGTGTTTAGTGTCAAATTATGCTAACATAACAAAGGGCTTTATGCACCTTTTGAAGAAAGGGTCCCATTCTGTTGGGACGAAGATGCACAATTTTCTTTTGATGTTTTGAATAAGGAATTGGTTTCGAATCCATTGTTGAGTACCCCTGATTACAATTGATACTACTTGTTTTATTTGTCAACAATTGATGCTTCGATCAACATGGTTATAGTTCAGGAGGATGATGAGCTCCAAGAGAATGTCATATATTACTTGAGTTGTGCTCTCATGGGTCCTGAAATTAGATATTCACATGTAGAAAAAATGGCACTGGTATCTTTGCATGCTGTCCAACGACTTTGACATGACATTCTATTACAAAAGACAACTGACATTGCCATGGTCAATCCATTTCAATATGTTTTGACTAGAGAATTATCGATGAGAAGTAAAACAAATGGATTTTTGTTCTTCAAGAGTATGACTTGGAATTTGTGTCTGCAAAATATAAGAATCCTTTAGTATTAATTGAGACAATATCAGATTTTCCAGTGGAGAACGAGGAAGGTGAAACAAGAAACTCATTTCTAGATGAGGACATTCTTGGTTGTGGAGCCTGATTATCTTCCTGATTTAGAGGTCTTTGTTTTCAGCCGTGTTTATACCCCATGAAGAATTTACGCCCCAGAAGAATGTACACTCTTCCACGCAGGGGAGTGAAGAGGGGTTACCCCCTCTATAGGTTCTGGGGGAAAGCGGGCCCCCAGAAGGAAAAATTGCCTTGTAAATGTATATTTTAATTTCATTGTAAATCTGGACCGTTAATTATAAGGTCATAGATCTAACGACAGAAATTATGTTAGGGTTTTTTTCCCTAGAAGGAAACCCTCTGTTATGAGGGAAATGTATTGCGGCTATTCATGTGAGAGAATATTGTATTTTGAGATAGGAGACTGTGAGAGAACAAAGAGGAAGTTACAACGGGTTTGTTGTAGGTTGTATCCTTTCATTTGTTGGATAATAATAAAGGAAGGACCTGGAAATTTCTCTGGTGGACGCAACCCACACTGGGTGAACCACATATATCTGTGTCTCTATTGTATTGTGTATCTTCTATGTTTTATTTCTTCATTTGTTTTATTTTATTACTCCACGATCCAGTTTTTATAACAACTGGTATGAGAGATAAAGGTAATTTGCAAGAAAGGAGGGTTCCTGGTTTGAGTGGGGGCAATGGCGGAAGATGGAAAGTTTAGGGTCGAGAAATTTAATGGCCAAAACTACCAGTTATGGAAGATGCAGATGGAAGATTATTTATATCAGAAGGATCTATTCCTACCATTGGGAAAAGTAGCAAAGAATCTGACGACCATGAAGGATGAAGAATGGGAAATTCTTGATAGAAAGGCTCTAGGAATGATACGGCTGAGCCTGGCAGCATCAGTGGCTTTCAATATTTCGAAGAAAAGACAACGAAGGCTTTGATGGATGCATTGGCTAAATTGAATGAAAAACCTTCACTGTCCAATAAGGTATTTCTAATGAATATATTATTTAATATGAATATGTCAGAAGGTGGGTTTGTTGCAGAGCATTTAAATGATTTTAATATGGTTACTAATCAACTAAGTTCTGTAAAAGTGGACTTTGATGATGAGGTCAAGGTTATTCTAATCTTGTGCTCATTGCCAGAAAGATGGAACGGCTTGGTCATGGCTGTAAGTAACTCCATCTCTGGTTCAAAGAATTTAAAATTTGATGATGTTATTGGTGTTATCCTTAGTGAGGAAATGTGATGGAAAAGCATAGGTGAGACACCAGGTAATGCGTTGAACAAGGAGAACAGGGGAAGACAAAAGGATAGAGGAAAGGGCCCAAGGAAACACAAGAATTATAGGAAGGGCAGATCCAAATCTAGACTTGGAAAGATAGAGTGCTAGAATTGTGGGAAGAAAGGAAATATGAAGAAAGACTGCAGATATCCAAAGAAACAAAGAGATGGACAGGAGGAGATAAATAAGGAAGAAAATGTAACAAGTGATGTGTTACAAGATTCTTTGATTATTTTTGTAGATAATATTTCTGAGTCTTGGGTAGTAGATTCAAGGGCTTCATTTCATGCCACACCCCATAGGAAACATTTTCTAGATTATGTTCAAGGTTATTTTGGACAGGTTCATTTGGGTGATGATGCACCATGCAAAATTGTTGGAATGGGAAAGGTAAAAATAAAGCAACACAATGGAAACCAATGGTTGTTGAAAGAGGTGAGACATGTTCCAGATCTAAGGAAAAATCTAATTTCAACAGGACAATTGGAAAGTGAAGGTTGTATATCCATATTTACATATAAGACATGGAAGGTCATCAAAGGATCATTGGTGATAGCAAAAGGAGAGAAGGTAGGTACCTTGAATTTATGTACTGCTAGTACTGACTCTTCTATCTCTTTAGCTTCTACAAGAGTGGATACAACATTGTGACATCATAGGATTTGACACATGAGTGAGAAGGGGATGCATATATTTCACAAAAGAAATTTGTTTCCAGATATTAAACAAATTGATTTGGACTTCTATGAGCATTGTGTTTATGGAAAACATAAGAGAGTCAGATTTCTCAGAGTTGGAAAAGAAAAGAAGAATGAAAGGTTAGAGCTTGTGCATACAAATGTATGGGGACCAACTCAGGTATCATCTCTTGGTGGATCTCGTTATTATGTTACTTTTATTGATGATTCAACTAGAAAAACTTGGGTTTATTGCATTCGACAAAAATATGATGTTTTTGATACTTTTAAGAAATGGAAAGCTTTGGTTGAGAATGAGTCAGGAAAAAGTTTGAAGTGTCTCAGATCAGATAATGGAGGTGAATATTTCAGCAAGGAGTTTGATGATTAATGTTCATACCATGGGATTCGTAGAGAGAAGACAATTCCAAGAAAACCACAAGAAAATGGTGTGTCAGAAAGGATGAGCAGGACAATCATGGAGTGTGCAAGGAGTATGAGATTGCATGCTGGTTTTCCCTTACAGTTATGTGAAGATGCTATAGATACTACTATTTACTTAATAAATATAGGACGTTCAATCTCTTTGGATGGTATAATTCTAGAGGAGGAATGGACGGGAAAAAAGGTAAACTATTCTTTTTTGAAAACTTTCGGTTGTGAAGCATTTGTCCATATTGATAAAGAAAATAGAACAAAGCTTGAGGAAAAATCCAAGAAGTGTACCTTTATTGGATACGGTGTTAATGATTTTGGTTATCACTTATGGGATTATGAAAATAAAAAAATAATTAGGAGTAGAGATGTCATATTCAATGAGAAGGTCATGTACAAAGATCAGTTGCAGGGAAAGAAATTGGAAAAAGAAAAACAAGAATACATAGTGCTTGATGAGATCATTGAAAAAGAAATTCCAAAGGAACCTGAAAATCAAAATGTACAACAACAGGATTAATAGGTACCTCAAACACCTGCAAGTGTTGTTAGAAAATCTACCAGGTTAAGTATACCCCCTAAACGATACTCTCCTTCATTGTATTATTTATGGTTGACTGATTCTGGTGAACCCGAATTTTATGAAGAGGCAATGCAGGTAGACACCAAAAAGAAGTGGGAGCAAGGCATCAAAGAGGAAATGGATTCCTTGGTAAAAACCATACTTGGGACTTGGTTTAGATGTCTGCAGGAAAAATAGTGTTGCAGAATAAATGGGTTTACAAGTTGAAGGAAGAAGATGGCGGAGAAAAGAGGTACAAGGATGGACTTGTTATAAAGCGGTTTGCACAAAAGAAAGGTAAATATTTTGATGAAATATTTTCTCTTTTTGTTAAAATGACTTCAATTAGGACTATTTTAAGTCTTGTGGAAGTATAATATTTGCATCTTGAACAATTAGATGTTAAAACAACTTTTCTCCATGGGGATTGGGAGGAAGAGATTTATATGCAGCAACCACAGGGGTATGAGGTCAAAGGGAAGGAGAATTTGGTATGCAGGTTGAAGAAGAGCTTGTATGGCCTAAAGAAAGATCCAAGGTAGTGGTATTTGAAGTTTGACAAGTTTATGACATAACAGGGTTATAGTAGATGTCATTATGATCACTGTGTTTATTTTAAAAAGCTAGAAATTGAAGCTATATTATCTTGCTATTATATGTAGATGACATGCTTGTTGTAGGGTCTAATATGCAGGATATAAATGTGCTCAAGAAGAAATTAGCTAATTCATTTGCGATGAAGGATTTGGGTGCTGCAAAGAAAATCCTTGGTATGAGAATAACAGGAGACAAGAAAAATCACAAATTGACATTGTCTCAGGGTGAGTACATAGAGAATGTGTTGGAGAGGTTTAAAATGCAGAATGCAAAACCAGTTAGTACAAATTTAGCCAATCATTTCAAATTAAATAAGGAAATGTGTCCCAAGACACAAGAGGAGATATAATACATGTCCAGGGTCCCTTATTCATTAACAGTTGGCAGCTTGATGTATGCAATGGTTTGCACAAGACCGGATATTGTACATGCAGTGGGAGTTGTGAGCAGGTATATGAAAAATCCAGGTAAAGAACATTGGGAGGCAGTAAAGTGGATTCTCAGGTATTTGAGAGGTACTGCTACTCATGCATTATGTTTTGGAGGTTCAGACACTTTTCTACAGGGATATGTTGATTCAAATATGGCAGGTGATAAAGACATCAGGAGGAGAACCACATGGTATGTTTTTACTATAGGTGGAACATCATTAAGTTGGATTTCAAAACTGCAAAAGGTTGTTTCTCTTTCAATAATAGAGGCAGAGTATGTTGCTGCTACATAGGCTAGTAAAGAAATGATTTGGTTACAAAGGTTTATGGAGGAATTGGGAAAGAAGCAGGAGAATAACAGGTTGTACTGTGAAAGTGAGAGTGCCATTAATTTTGCAAAGAACTCGGCCTTCCATTCGAAGACTAAGAATATATAGCTGAGGTACCATTTCATACGATCCGTCTTGGAAGATGGATATTTGAAGTTGGAAAAGATACACACTAGCCAAAATCCTATAGACATGTTAAGAAAGGGAGTAACCAGGGAGAAACTGAGTTCCTGCTCAGTTTCAATTTGTCTTCAAGAATGAAGATGAAGATGACAAATTTTCCAGGTCCAAGAAGGTTCAGATTCCATCATATACAACAATGGTGGATTTGTTGAGATTAGTCTCCAAGTGGAATATTGTTGGTTGTGGAGCCTGATTATCTTCCTGATTAAGATGTATTTGTTTTCAGCCGTGTTTATACCCCATGAAGACTTTACACCCAAAAAGAATGTACACTCTTCCACGCGGGGGAGTGCAGAGGGGGATTACCCCCTTTACGGGGTTCGAGGGCAAGTGGGACCTTGGCGGGGGTTCGAGGGTGAAGCCCCTGAAGGAAAAATTGCCTTGTAAATGTATATTGTAATTTCATTGTAAAACTAGACCATTCATTATAAGGTCACAGATCTAACGGTGTTAGGGTTTTTTTTCCTAGAAGGAAACCCTCTGTTATGAGGGAAATGTATTGCAGCTATGGATGTGAGTGAATATTGTATTCTGAGATAGGAGACTATGAGAGAATGAAGAGGAAGTTACAACAGGTTTGTTGTAGTTTGTATCCCTTCATTTGCTGGCTAATAATAAAGTAAGGACCAGGAAATTTCTCTGGTGGACGTAGAACACACTGGGTGAACCACATATATCTGTGTCTCTATTATATTGTGTATATTCTGTGTTTTATTTCCACATTTGTTTTCTTTTATTGCTCTGCGATCTTGTTTTTCTAGCAAAAATTTCCCTCACCTCTTCGTCCAATCCATGATATGGGGATATCCTTATATATCTCCAAACTCTGAAGTTCCCTCTGAACTACTCAAGATATTTGCAACAATAGATCCGTCATATGGCGAAAATATACCTCATTATTGCTGACACTTTGTATCAACGACAGGTGGAATCGATCCTATGACGTTGCTTAACTCTTAAAGAAGCATAGGTTATTTTGAATGACTTCCATAGTGGAGTGTGTGGTGGTCATCTCTCTGGGTTGGAAACAACCCAAAAATTTTGCACCCATGAGACTTTTGGCCTATGATCTTTCAAGATTGTGTTGAAGTGGTCAAGAACAATCATCCATGCCAAATTTTCATAAGAAAATGCGTACACATTCTGCTTCAATTTTTCCTGTCATCACTATTGGCCCCTTCACCAAGTGGGGGGTAGATTTTATGACATGCCACCCGACTTTGGCTAAGGGGCATCATTACATCATCGTAGCTATCAACTACTTTACTAAGTGGGTTGAGGTTATGCCAACATTTTCTAATAATGGGGAGACAACAAAACTATTCATATTCAATCAGGTCATTACTAGGTTCTAAGTTCCAAGAGAGATTGTCACTGACCATGGCAGTCACTTTCATAATCGCATGAAGTCAAAATTAACATTGAAACTTGGGTTTAATAAGGAACAATCATATCCCTACTACCCCCAGGATAATGTTCAAGTTGAAGCCGTTAAAAAATCATTGATTTTTTTTTTTAAGAAGAACGATGAATTCAAATCTAAGCAACTGGCATTTGATGCTATATCCGACATTATGGGCTTATAGAACCTCAATCAAAACTGCTCTTGATTTCTCACCGTTCCAACTCGTTCATGGAGTGGAAGCAATTTTTCCTATTGAATCTAAAGTTCCTTCACTCAAAATAGCAGTCGAGCTCCTTCCAGACATGACTTACATCGAAGAAAACTTATTTTAACTTGAACATATCGACAAGTAACATCAAGATGCATCTTTAGCGAATGAAGCGCATAAGAAAAAAGTCAATTCCTAGTATGATAATTTTGTCCGTCCCAGGGTTTTCTCCAAGGGAGATATTATATTGGTCTATGACCAGGACAAGAATTCCTTGGGGGAAGGAAACTTCAACCCCATGTGTTTTGACCCTTATGTCGTGCAGTGAGTTTTAGAGAAAGGATCCTATAAGCTCACAAATTTTGAAGGAAATTTGTTGTCTGAGGCTAGAAATGGGCTCTACCTAAAGAAGTACTATGATTAAGCCTAAGGGCTTGAGCATTAGCTCTCTTGTATTTATTGTCTATTTTGTACATATCTTTATTTATGGTTTTAGTCCCTTTATTACGCTAGTGATTGATGTGATTATGCTGTGTTGCATATGCCCAAGGAGTCATTGATTTATTTCATATTTGTGGATGGCACCAATCACCATACTCGACACCTAACATATGTTGCTTGGGTTATTTATTCACCCTCTAGGAAACTAGTGTCCACTGGAGGTGTGTGTCTCGGGGAAACTAACAATAATGTTGCTGAGTATAATAACTTTATTGAGATTTTGCGAGATGCATTATCTTATGGTATTTATCACCTTCAAGTGTTCAAGGGTTCACAATTTGTGGTTTCACAATTAAATGGTGTGTATCAAGTTTGATATCTAGTGTTATTAAATTTTTTCCTGAGGGTACATCTTCTAGAGCGTTCACTTGGTTTTATTACTTATGAACATGTTCCTAGGAGAGATAATGAATTAGTCGATGCCTACACTAATTATGTGTTATATTGGAATTTATATCATTAGTAAAGTAAAGAATACATAGTCACATGTAAATATACACTTTTGCATGTAAAATAGAAAATGTATATAACACACAATAATATATATATATATATATATATATATATATATATATATATATATATATATATATGTTATACAATTACAAAAATTAAGCTATGAGCACATAATATGCCTAGGCCTGAGGCCAGTGCACCCTATCATAACAAACAACGAAATTTGACAAATGTTGGAACAATCAGACCCATGACCTAGGTACTCCCACGACATGTTGTTGGATGCCTACATGGAGGTCATCAATGGTAGCCATAGGTACATTATGCATGAGGGCCTCAAAGTTTTAGCTCACACTACTCAAGGTCCTCATTGCATCATCGCTCGATCTTGCCTCCTCTCTGCCTCATTGGCTATGTTGCGGGACATTAGTCGGTCTCACGGGTGCTCTATCTGCATTAAAGTAAGGTGCTTGTTAGCATTTTGGATCTAAAAAAAAGACAGAAATAGTTATATTTTCAAAAATTAAAAATTAAATAACACAAAATGAAACTTACCTATATCTTGTAACTCGTCTCCAGCAGGGATGATGACGTTTAAGTCATTGGTGAAATCGATGGTTGCATATGGGTAGTCCTCAATGAAGGGAGTTTGTCACTCCCACCAACCAAAGAAGTCATCATCAAATGGATTGGAAAATTTTCCACCTCCTAAGTGAGCTATGAGCTCAGTCTAGCGAACCATGGTTGGCCATGGTCGCAAGTGTCCTCGTATGTATGTTCATAGGCTCATCATGGGCACCCGCTCGAAGAAGAATGTGAATAAGACACTATCGAAGAAAAATTTCTTTGCCTTCCTGAGCTTGCAATATTTCAACTGTGATTTCATGTTGTTGAGAATGGTAGTGCTCCAGTCATACATAGTAGGCCATAGGCATTCAACCCCATATTTCATTTATGCCCGTGATGCCAAATGTAAGGAGTTGGATCCCACAATCCAAACTATAATATATAAGATGACTCAGAGACTCAAGTTGGTAATCTGTTTGATTGGCACTTGAGAGCCACTTTTCTCGGTGTCAACATCACAATACTCGTTGATAAAGTTGTTGATACTCTAACCTCCTCCCCGATATTATAAGTTTGTAACTTCCCCTCTCCTCGACAGTCCAATAATGAATTAAATGTCTTCAACCATAATGGTCAAAGACTGTCTAGTGAGAATGAATGCCTTGGCATCTAGGTTTCAATAGTCAATTAGGAGATTTAATAATCTCCTTTGCACCCTCATGCCACCAACTTATAAAACCTTATACATGCCGCAAGCATACATAGCTTGTTTTTCTTCATCATTTTCAAACACTGCTCGATCGACCTCTTCATGTTCGCATTCTCTCCATAGAATAAACATCTTGCTCAATTTCCAAGAATTTTTGAGTTAGTTTCCTTTTTTTCTAATATTTTCCTAGGCATTTGTGGCCTTTAGTTAGAACAGTCTCATATATCCGCGATTGGTGTTTCCACCAGCTGCAGATATTCGCAGGTTTCCTTAAGGCATCCAACATATGCACAGAGTCACGCTTAATAAAGTGAATTTAATCTTGAAATTTGTAAGGAGTTGAAGGAATTAAGTTATGAAATGCAAGATAAGGTGAAATTACTTGTGTAAGGTGGAAAGTAGCGGAGTTGCTCCAAGCTCCACGTTCTTGTCGATTTGTTCTCCAAGGTTTTGGTCGCTTTGGTGGTTGTTTGTGTGAAATGGTGACAATGGAATGGTAAATGGGTAAATATATCAATATTTATTAAAATTTTGAAGACCCACTTCCTAAAGTTTCCTTATTTTTCTCCAATTTTTCAACTAATGATCAAATTTTTGTAGCATTATCGTCATTTTTGCAGGTCTTAGGTTGATTTGGAATTTTTCTCCGGTACCTTTATCATCGATTGGCCGAATATTTTACGAGACTCTAGGCAAGTAATGTGTTTATAACTGACATTTAGGTTAGGAAGCATTTCACTCGAATTGTTGCACTATCAGTGATCGTTACTGTTTAAACTTAGGGTCAACCCCATTAACGAATGATGAAACCTTTCTCTTAGCTTAAAAGAATCTTTCGGTTGATGGTAGATCTTACCATCCATGGGATCTATAGTATAGAATCCTTTTGTGATATGGTGCTCATGCTGCAAGCTTGTTTCTAGGCTTAGGGGTCCTGGTTAGTCTCACCAAGAGTTTGCGTTTGAAATTCATGCTTCTTACTCCCTCTCGTTCTAGCCATATCTCATGGGACCCCTATATTACATTATGGAGTCTGTAGTTAACCTATTTTTACACTCCTTATGATCCATATGGATCTCGGTGGCCATCCACCTTTTCCACTGAATCACCATTTTGAGCCTGTGGTTTTGATAAACCATGATATTCACCCTTTTGATGGGGAATGCAATGTAATATCATCTTAAATTGTTAATTACAGACATTATGTAATTATTTCCTAGTGGTCTTATGTAAATATCTACATCATAGAGTTAATGCATCGGATCCCATTAGAACTCCACAGTTAAGCGCACTCAGGCTAGTGTAGTACTGGGATTGGTGATTGCCCAGGAAGTCCTAGTGTTTTACATGCCTATGGAATTTTATAAACTCATTCCAATTTATCCCACATGCATCATGGGAATTGTTTTCCTCTCACTCTCTCATATATAATTGAGGTGAAGGAGGCCCTTTAAGCATGCAATGGAGTGTGATGTAAATCTTGTTTTGAATGAAGCATAACCAACATCTCTTTCTTTTCAGAGATAAGCTACCCCATTCTGCCATTTTTTGTTCTACAATGTTTTTCTCTTTCTTGTTCATTAATAGAAATCGGGTTTCACTATATTTCTGTGTTCTCCTCATTATCTCTATGTATTTCCTTGTTATATATCAGTTGTATTTTTGTCTTCATGTTGTTCTCAAAATAATATGGATTAGTGGTATCAGAGCAGGCTGCTCCTTGTCGTTTCTTAGAGAAGGTCCCCGACGAGGTCAGGATATAGAGAATTGGGTCTTGAGATAATTTTGCTTGAGGAAAACTGCTATCTCCAGCCCAAGCAACCTCCCATGGAGAAAGAAAAGAGAGATGACAAAGTAGGATATCCTTTCAAGATGTTGCTCAAGGAAACCCTCATGCGACAAAGGAATGAGATGATGAACAACTTTTTTGAGATCCTTCGAAGACTACCGATGGAGACAGTTGAGGTGTCTTTGACAAGAATCCATTTCAAAAATGAGACACCATTCAAGGTAGAATTCAATTTTGATATCCCCTTATTTGAAGGCCAGATAGATGCATAGGCTCTAGAAAAATGGTTGAATATACTAGAAGGTTATTACTCTATCCAAAAAATTTCCTACAGTGAAAATATCACCTTCGTGTTCTTTAAACCCCTTCCCCATGTAAAATATTGGTGGGAAGGTTACTAGGAGAGGTACATCATGGATGAATATACATTATTTGGTAGAGAACCCACTTGGGCGGCCTTTGTAGATGCCTCAAAGGAGAAGTTCTATCATGTCAGAAACTATGATGACCAATACATCATATGGAAAACTATACGCTAGAAAAGAGACCAGATGGTGTCAGATTACACCAAAATATTTCATACCATGCACTCAAATATGGGTATCAAAGACTCTGAGTGACACTTGGTTTTGAATTACCGCAGTGGTCTATAGAGGTACATCCAAACAGAGGTGGATTTCTTAGACATATTCTCAATGAGATATGCTTATTGATATGCAGTAAAAATGTAGATGAAGTCATATTTTGATGGAATAATGTGTATTTATAAAAAATACCTTTCCGATGGGCTATCACGCGCCTAAAATAGAGGTCGTATGCAAAAGTTACAACCCCGAGAAGTTGAGGTACCAACTTAGCCATCGGGACCCACATAACTTTTTGCGTTTCATATCCTAGGGTTAGGTTTTTGGATATCTATGGATTTGGAATCCATGAGTAAAGTTAAAAATTCCTCTGGAGCCTCATTGTAATCATTATGCTCAGACGGTTGCACGTAGTAGCCACATCTCTTCTTAGAGATAGCTACCACCATTCGAGCAAGTTGTTTTCAGTTCTGCAATTTTACAGTTTCAGCCTATTTTATTTATTCAACAGAAGTTATTGTTCACTGGATATTTGTTGTTGTTCTCCATATCTTTGTGTTATTGTATTTAGTCTATTTTTCATTTCATTCCGCTCATAAATCCAGATCCAGATTATTTTGATAACAACATTAAGAAAAACATATAACTAATATATAACAAGGAAACACACATATATAATGTAGAGAACACAACAATATAGTGAAACCCAACTTCTATTAATGAACAAGAGAGAGAAAAACATTATAGAACAAAAACTAGTAGAATGGGGTAGCTTATCTTTGAAAAGAAAGAGATGTTGGCTACGCTTCATTTGGAACAAGATTTACATCACGCTCCATCGCATGCTTAAAGGGCCTCCTTCACCTCAATTATATATGAGAGAGTGAGAGGAGAACAATTCCCATGATGCATGTGGGAAAAATTGTACCGAGTTTATAAAATTCCATAGGCATCTAAAACACTAGGACTTCCCAGGCGATCACCCATCCTAGTACTACTCTAGCCTAAGCGCACTTAATTGCGGAGTTCTAATGGGAGATGATGCATTAACGCTACGATGTATGCATGTACATAAGACCACTAGGAAATCATTACATGATGTGTGCAATTAACAAATGAAGATGGCATTACATTCCATTCCCCATCAAAAGGGTGAATATCATGATTTATCAAAACCACAGGCTCAAAATGGTGATTCAGTGGAAAAGGTGGATGGCCACCAAGATCCATCTGGATCATTCCTCCCCCCTTAGGAAGAAATGGTCCCCATTGTGTTAAGTTCCCATGGGATATGGGGAGAATTCTACTAAATCTGAAGCTTGGTGCACTGCTTTCCTTGTTGAAGCAATTGTCCTGCTTAGTTTGTTGAAGGTTGTCATGAACCTGTTGTTGGAGGGGTTGGATTTGTTCAACCAATCTAGATGCATGATATAATTGAGTGTTGGAGGACTCTGTCGATGAAGATGAAACATGAAGAGTATGAAGGTTTATGTTGTAACCTTGCTTGACTAGGTAGTGCGGAGGCACCCCCACAGGTGCAACAAGAACATCTTAGTATTATTCTACAATCTTGTCGATCTACTTCTGCTAGATAGAAATGTCTTTGGATAAGGTTGGAGTGGTTGCAATGTCCTTCTATTCACCTTCTGATAATATTGTGAAGAGGCTGAACTTTGCAGTATGAGAGATTACTTTGTGGCATTGTTTTGGTGGGACAATAGTCAGAACTACCTTTGGTATCTTGTATAGATGACCCCCCATAGTAACAATGATGCTACAGGGTCGAGACTCATAAACATCATGGTGCCTCCACATATATGGATGGTCTAATAGAACACCACAGACTTCCAGTAGGGAAACATCACACAATACCTCATCCTTGAAGGGCTTGATGCCATAGGACATGTGACACTACTGGCTGACACGAAGATCTTGACCCCGACAAAGCCACCTGATGTTGTATGGTTGCAGGTGTGGTGTTTTTGGAAAATCCAACTGCTTGAAAACCTCTTATGAGATGATGTTATTTTGGCTTCTTCTATCAAAAATAAAATGCGGTGGGGTCCCCTTCACCCACATCTATGAATGGAAGAGTTTCTCCCCCTCCTCAGGATCCTCTTATGGTTGGATTGTTGTAGTTGCGACAGTAGTAGTGGGTTCTACATCAATGATCTGTCTCCTTTTATTATTTTCCGAATCAAGGTCCAAGTCGAGGTTCTAATCTTTGTCTTTGAGCTTGACCACCAATGAATGTATTGAGCAACATTCATTTGTGTTGTGCCAAGGGTTGTTCTGGAACTCATACCACTTTCCAGAGTCTTTCCTAGACTTCATATTACCCTTCTTTTCCTGCATCTGTGTCTGTCTCTCTTGAGGTTGGCCTTCCTTTCTCTATCCTTCATTATGTGAGTTAGATTTTCCTTTTCCATGATTCTCCCACTTTGTTTCTTGAATTTCTACTCAATTTTGACTGCATATCGATAAGCAACTCCTAGTGAGGAGATGTCTAAGAAATCCATCTCTCTTTGGATGTACCTATGTAGAACATTACGGTACTTCAAAACCAGGTCCCGCTCAAAGTATTTGATATCCAACTTTGAACGCAAGGTATGAAAGATGTTTGTGTACTCTGAAACCAACTGATCTCTTTTCTTATGTAGAGTTGTCCATCTCATGTATTGATCATCATAGTTTCTGATATGATAAAACTCCTCCTTTAGGGAATCTACAAATGCCACCCAAGTGGGTTCTTTCACAAATAGTGTAGATTCATCCATGGTGTACCTCTTCTAGTAACCTTCCCACCAAGCTCTGACATGGGGAAGGGATTTAAGGAGATCGAAGGTGACACTGTTAGAAAAGTTTTAGACAGAGTAATAACCTTCTAGTATATTTAACCATTTTTCTAGAGAATATGCATCTATCTGGCCTTCAAATAAGGGGATATAAAAATTGACTTGTACCTTGAAGGGTGTCACACTTGCAAAATGGATTCTTGTTGAAGATACCTCAACCATCGCCATCGGTAGTATTTGAAGAATCTGAGAAAATTTGTCCATCATTTCATTTCTCTGTTGCATGAGGGCTTCCTCGAGCAACGCATTGAAATGATCTTCTGCTTTGTCATCTCTCTTTTCTTTCACCATGGGAGGTCGCTTGGGTTGGCGAGAGAAGTTTTCCTCAAGCAAAATTAGCTTGAGCCCCAACTTTCCATACCATGACCTTGTCAGGGACCTGCTCTGAGAAACGACAAGGAGAAACCTGCTCTGATACCACTGATCTAGATTATTTTGATAACAACATGAAGAAAAAAATATAACCGATATATAACAAGGAAATATACGTAGATAATGCAGAGAACACAAAAATATAGTGAAACCCAACTTCTATTAATGAACAAGAGAGAGAAAAACATTGTAGAACAAAAATTGGAAGAATGGGGTAACTTATCTATGAAAATAAAGAGATGTTGGATACGCTTCATTCACAACAAGCTTTACATCACTCCATTGCATGCTTAAAGGGCCTCCTTCACCTCAATTATATATGAGAGAGTGAGAGGAGAACAATTCCCATGATGCATGTGGGATAAATTGGACTGAGTTTATAAAATTCCATAGGAATGTAAAACACTAGGACTTCTTGGGTGATCACCTATCCCAGTACTACTCTAGCCCGAGCGCACTTAACTGCAAACTTCTAATGGGATCCGATGCATTAACATTATGATGTAGGCATGTACATAAGACTACTAGGAAATCCTTACATGGTGTCTGTAATTAACAAATGAAGATGACATTACATTCCATTCCCCATCAAAAGGGTGAATATCATGGTTTATCAAAACCATAGGCTCAAAATAGTGATTCAGTGGAAAAGGTGGATGGCCACCGAGATCCATCTGGATCACCTTAAAATTGAAAAGATTGCCGATTGACGTTGTTCCTTGTACACTCGTTAAATGGACCTGAAGGAACGTCTTTCCAACACAAGTATACCACTTTTTTCATACTAGTCAAGACTACTTACGAAAAATGTATACTCTAATCTACAGGCTAGAAGAGGTCTCTTAAGTTGTGTTTTATATTTTTTCGGGATCATGGGACTAAATTTATGAAAAATCATGAGGGATTCCATAGTTAATCTCTTTTCATACTCTTTAAATATGAAAATATAGTCGAGTGATATTGTCTCTGTCACACTCGTTAAAAAGGTTTTGAAGAGATGTATTTTCGTTATGAGTTTAACCCTTTTTCTAGGTCGACTGGACTATATATGAAAAATGAATACTTTGGCCCCAGTGACTAGAAGAGTTCTCCTTGGTATGATTTTATTAGTTTTCGGGCTCTTGGAGACTAAATTTAAAAAAAATACCATCATGGGAGGTTTACCTCCCCGAAGTTGATTCATAACTGCATCTTCATATTGACTGCTTTTGTTTTTAGGCCTAATTATGACTTAAACATGCTCTCATTGAACCAATCACCTATGAATTCCTATGTGTTCCTAGCCTTGCAATTTATGCCCTTGCGACTCAATACCTTATCCCTAGAGGGAACATCCCCCGAGTGTCCTTATCCTACACATGCTTCCTTGCATTGAGCATAGGTATGTTCCTTGTGCTATGGAACTAGATTTCTTTCCCACGACACTCGTTCCTTCCACTGTACGATAACATTCTTTTATTCCTTTTCAGGCTTTTATGACATGAAAAAGACAAAATAAAATAAAATAACCAAAAAGAATGGGAAAACATCTATCTCTTTTATTGGAAACAATCTTTTCGCCCTTGAACAAAGAAAAATCTTGAGTTAATATCTCATCATTTTGGGTTTAGTATGGCTTTAGGAGACTTTTTATCGTTTTGAGTTTTTTTCTCCCCCAGTTGGTTATTCTTCCAACTATATGGAGCATTTTTTGATGCCTCGTGCATCACAAATGTTTCCCAACTTATAGTCATGCTTCTCGAGTCACATAATGTGTCATTATTTTGTTCAAGGGAAAGTTTTCAATCCATGTCGGCCATTTTGCAGTTAGCCTTTGAACTTGCAAGTTAGCCTTCCCAAGTTAGTCTCATCATCATGAGTATCAGTCTCTTCGTCCGATCTCTTCCAAATATTTGGCCTTCCACCACCCCTTGTGCTGGATGATGGAGGATGCCTTAATGCCTTCCTTCTAGCAGGTTCCCTCCAATTGAATTCAACATATCTTGATATGGGAGAGGGATCTAGATTTATGTTTGGTACCTTGGGGCTTCCAGTCATCAATGGCAGGTTCCCTCACTATTGACAGTGGGAATACCTCAATGTTCCATGCTCGATATTTTCTACTAGGTATTCAATGCCATCTCATTCATTCACACTTGTTAGATAGTAACATGGTACCTTAACTCCCATTATCATTATCGATGGGTTGTCTCGCGTTTGTTAACGGTATACCTCAATCACCGGTAATCAAACGATGTCTCATTGTGTTCGACTTCAACTCATCTATTCACATAGTGTAGACTTGTACCATGACAAATCATTTTGAAGACTTCGAGTGAAGTACGAGCACCACATATTTTTTTCTCCTTCCTGACTCATATGGTGCCACCGCATAAAATGATACTCACATAGGATCAACTTGTTCATTTCTTTGGTCCCAAATATCCTCTGTTATTGATTTTGAGACATAACTCCATTGTGTATCTATTCGTGGCTATGATATACTTTGACATGGATCCACAATGTATTCTTCGTGGCCATGATTTCTACCTCGTTTATACCACATGGATCCACTGTGTACTATTCGTGGCCATGAAATCTAGCTATATTTTACATATGCCATGAATCCATAGTGTACTTTCTTTGGCGTCCATGCTTATATCACTCATAAGCATAGGTATGCTTAACTTGGGAAACAAAACTCTTGCTTGATCTTCACTGATGGTTATTGTTTTTGGATCAGTTGTTCGGGAACCTCCATGGATACTTCAATGCATCCTCTCCTCTCAAGGTTCATAATGTATTTCAACCATCATTTTTCCCTTCTGAACTCACACATTAAGGGGCATTTGTTATAGCACAAAATTCCACACCTATGCATTTGTGCCATGGCCCAATCCTTTCCCAATGATTGATAGACTTTTCCCTAAAGGAACTCTCAAAAATAATTTAAAAACATTCCCTAAGAGCATACATGCGGGTTTTCCTAGTGTAACACATGGACATCCTTGAATTTCCACACTGCAACCTGCAAATGCCCTCAAAATTGGTGAAAAATAAAATAATCCCGTGTTTTCAGGTGGGTTTTTCAGTTGGGCTCGTTTTCCAATGACCCTTGCCCGTACACAACAAAATTCAACTCCCCAAATATTTTTGGGAATATATAAAACAACCATGGAGGGATAAGGAGAGATGAATTCCCTTTATGCAAAGTTATGCTGCCAACATCTAACAAGACTCCTTTCCATATAATTCTCTAAGCAAGATCCCCTTTAGCCTAGAAACTCCTTTTCTAGAGATTATTTCTCATTTTATGTGGCTATAGGGTGTCTCCTTATCCCTATCTAAGCCATTGAAGGAAGATTACATCTGTTGAGTTGATGCATGAGGATTCCTGGAGGAGCCCAGACAATTGGATTCAAGATGGTGCCTAAAGGTCGGACAAGGTTGTAACTTACCTTTTCCACTTGTTGATAATAAAATAGTTTGTTTTCCCTCATAATTTGTCTTCCATGTATGATTATATTTATGATTAATTTGAATATGACATATAATATGCATATGCTTTTGATTGCATAACTAATTTTTTTACAACCCTTGTTTTGTATCTATCTTACAGGATGGTTCTAGTAGAAGATCAGGAGCTCTTCAAAGAATTGGAGCGGGGATCGACATCAAATGGGAGAATAAGGTGCACTTTCTTTTCTCCTCTCTATCCATACTTTCTACTAGTTTAAGTAGTTATTTTCTTTAGTTTTTGTGTGCTTTCCATTGAGGGGAGACTATTATCTCTTCCACTTAGTCTTGCTCTGCGATGATCCAGACCCAAGATCACAGGGGAAAAATCCCTTCAACAGGTGCAACTATAGAATGAAGATATGGAATCATGCTGAGAAGAATAGAACACCAAGGATGGTGTTATTATATGGGAAGGAGAATGTAATATCCTAGTCACAATTCATTGAACTTGATCTTGTTCATATTATAATTATGTCTTTCATTATTACATTTTGCTTCATGCCACGAGTTAGACTTACCATGGAGATTTTAAAGACATCTAAACATGATCATTGTGAACATAATGAAAGGTTCCAAGGTTGACTGGTGGGAGAAAACATTGATAGGGATATGCGTCCACCAAAGGGGAAAGGTAAGGGGGTCGAATGGGGGAATTGACCTATGTCTCATGGTTGCTACTATATTCTATCTACGACCTCTTTCATGTGATTGTCATATGAACATTCTATCCTAATATTTATGATACTACAATTACGAGCCTAGTGAAATGATTAATTACTTTAAGTAATTATTTTCGATTGTTAAGCACTTATCTCCTATATTGAAGTAACTAATCCCTATATTCATGCAATCAAGGAGAGTTTAACTAGGAATATTGATCCATATCATTAAGGAAGTGGAAGCCTTGGATTAGGAATCTTCCTTTCCCTCTCCTTCATTCATGCAAAAATGAAAATTCGATTTAGAAAGAGGAGGTTGAGAAAAAAGAGACTTCTTGAGGAGAGAATAGAGTTCTTAATGAAAAAAGATCATCCCAACTATCATAGGATCCATGGAGAGATTAAAGAGGTGCTATCATGTGGAATTAGACACCAAGATTTAGTAGGGAAGCACTTTCTTCAACCTCTACACTTTTGTTGGCTTTATGGGTTGGTTTGTAAGCCCTTGGTAAACGTAAGAGTGATTTGGGAGCTTTGAGAACTCTTGTTCTCCCTGGTGGTATCATATCTCATTACAGGGGTGGATTCCACAAAGGATTTTCCTATGGTTGGGAGGAAAATGGTTCAACCACAGTGAGTTGCCTTGGAGCTCATTTGATGAAAGATTAATGTATTCTTATTTCTTTTTTATTAAGATCTCAATAATGATCAAATGTACATGCATGTTAGCATTATTTATTTTAACTTCATTCCATGGAAATTATGTACATGTCATTAAGTGCATGGATGTTGTTATAGTTGATTGAGTTGAAAAAATTGTATGAAAATGCATTGATAAACCTCATATATGCAAACTATTTGTCAAAATGGATTAAAAACCGGTTTGGTATTTTTAGTGCAATGATTCTATATGAAATTCCAATAAAGAGAAAATTAGGAGTGGATTTAGCTAGTACATATCCCCACATGCTCACCAAAAATTGGCCTATGATTTTTCGATATGGTCCTTAAAAATGAAAAATGGTTGTGGATGAAATTATACTACAACTTGGCCATAGAGTGTTCATTGGCATTCAAACTTTAACAAAAATTAGTTGATATAAATATCTACATCCTCACTAAAAATCAACTTCACATTTGCGTCTATGATCTTTAAAAATGAAAAATGGTTGTAGATTAAATTCTACTATAACTTGGTCATATTGTGTTCGTTGATGTTCAAATTTTAACAAAAAGTAGCTAGTATCAATATCTACATGCTCACCAAAAATCAACTTCAAATTTGCTTGTATGGCCTTTACAAATGCAAAATGGATGCATAATAAATTCTACTATAACTTGGCCATACAGTGTCCATTGGCATTCAAATTGCAATAAAGGTAGTTGATATCAATATCTATCTTCTTACAAAAAATAATCTTCATATTCACTGGTATGACCCCCCAAAATACAAAATGGTTATATATGAAATTCTACTATAAATTGGCCATATAGTGTTCGTTGGCATTGAACTTTTAACAATAAGTTTCTAACATCAATATCCACATGCTCACCAAATTTCAGAATTATATTAATCCATTTCCTTCCCCAAAAGGTGAAAATATTGTTAGGTGAAGAAGGGCTACTCAAGTCCTCCTTACCCCAAACAATTTGTGTTTGTTTTATAAGAGAATTTTTGGTATTTGATGTGAATGATTTTAAGGGATTAAATGAGATGATTATTAATTGGTTTGAACCGTGTTTATTCTTACATTGGCCACTTGAATAAGGGCGAGGCTAGATCCCCCGTACCCATTAAACTATATGAAATCTATGCATAGATTATTTTGTAACTGTTGTAAATGATTTTGAAGATTATTGTGAGGTATTCACCTTTTTTGTATGATGAATTGTATATTGTTTTGGCCTCAATATAGTGAGTTCCTTTTCTATAAGGATTTATGCTATTTTGTATTACCATGTATTAGTGAATAATGAGGCAAGAAACCGATATATTAAAAAAATCATTTTATTATGTTTAATATGACCCTAATGATCATGGAATCACGTTTCTAATCAAGGGAGAAGGGAATATATGCATGAACTTAAGGAACTTAACCCTACACCCTAGGACTATCCTCTTTTGGAGAGAAAAATACCTCCATCTAAGAGATTCAAGGGAATTGATGAGTTGAGATGATTGATGAACTTTTGAAACATAGTCGGTATGTGAATCATATGCTTATTCTTATTCTAATTTGGTTATGCTATATATGCTTAAGTGTCACCATCTTGAAAAGGAATTACATGGCAAATTGTGAAGTGCTAGTTCTAATTAAATTCATATCTTTAACTTGATTTTGTTGTCTAGAGAAATTACAATCTAAACCTTGCATTCAAAGATGGAAAACTTGACCTTATGTTGATTGGTGTAATGCAAAAATCTATCATAGTAATTAAGAATAATTGTTTCTATGTTGTAAATGGCCTTAAAGTGTTGTATTTTGATTTACATACTACTATGATCAATGAAATGTTAGACCAACAGACCCTATTTTTGATATTAAGAATGAAGGTACATTAAAAATTGGTATCAGAGCCAACTTACAACATTAGGGGTTGTGTGGGATCAAAGGAATGAATGCCAGTGATTTTGGTGTTATGACAAGCTATCAAATTATTTTTGTTACATAAAGAGAATAGTGTACAATTTATGAGACAATTCTTGTTATAGCATTCCATCAGTTTACACATTTTGTAGAAGCTTTGGAGTTTTATTTGGTGGCAACTTGTATGAGAATGTCTCTAAGAATTGAATTTTGAATATATGGTATAGAGTTTTAAAATATACATATGCATGCAACTATACTTTCAAATGCCAACATTGCATGCCCTTGACATTTATTGGCATTTTATTCATCACACTCATATACATGCTAGAGTGAGTATATGAAAATATACTATTGTAAATTGCATGCATATGCTTGAATTACACATAATCATAATAAAAATGTTTGAAAACGTTTTTTTATACACCAAAAATACATTTACCATATATTTATTTCTGGGTATTTTGGCCTAAGTGGTTGGTTGTTCACCTAGGAGGATAAGAGCCTTATTTATTGATGGTCATTATCTTTGTTCAATGTATATGGTGTTTAATGCATGGGTTTAAAGGTATTAACTTATTGCCAATTTTCTTTCCAATTGTATGTAGCCTGTCTATCTATAATTGAAAACAAATTTGAAATGAATTTTGAGCTAGTAGCAACATAAACAGATTCAGAGATGGTAGGATAAACCGTTTCAGTTGATCTAGTCGTGTATCCAGGTAAATCCATTGAAGTTGTGTTAATGGATCTAAAAGTCCTATCCAACAAGTAAGGGAGACCGCCCGATGGAAAGTCCCAATTACACTCACTCTCATTTGAGAGGGTGTTTCAGACCAGTATGTGGGCCTGGTTGCCACTCTAAGTTTGATATATAAATATGAACCTGAGAACCAAAGGTTCTCAGATGAATTAAAATATGAAACTAAAGTAAACCATGCTACCTACTTTTATTATAAGATGCAATTCTAGACTAAACAAATCCTATCCTAATCATGAGCAAACTAGGTATGGAGGAATACAATTAAAGATAATACCTTTTGAATTATAAAGAGTTCATACATTCAAATGATAAATGATTGCAATAATGTTATATAAAACACTAACAATTAGTTGTACTTTTATTTTAATAACATTATAACTACATTCAATGGAGAAAAATGTGATAACCTGAGCATACATGAATATTGTAGAAATAATCCATAGAATAAGACTTGCAATACTCAAATAAAGAATAAATGAATTAAGAAAAGTCTTGAATACATTCACCACAATCATATATTCTTGGAATGCCTCTTGCTTTTTATTAATCTGGAAGTAAGAGTACTATCTGTCATTATAAAGGGAAAACATCCTTAAATCATTACAAACGTCTCTTTTATAGAACATGAGGAGAGTATTTTCATATTCAGTAACTGTCATGCTGTCGGATGATAATTACAACGTTTCATTTCACATTCCTGATCGAGACTTTACAATAATTACAAAAATAATCAAAATGTCGAAGCTTTGTTACAAACAATCAAGTAGTTTTGGGCATTTTCATTTTGTCCCTTAAGTCTTTCCAAAATTTGAAGTCTTCCAATATGGTCTCTATTTTGTTTAGCTAGATTTTCTTGAGATTTATTTCTCCATCACAATTAAGGGTTACCACTTCTGTCTTTAGGGCTTCTTCTGTCTGTTGTATAAAGTGTTTGGTTGATATCATCAATTGATTCAAATTTATTATTCTCATTTCCAATACTTCTCTATCAACCTCCTCTATTGCTTCAATGGCCTTCATGCTAAGGTTCCTTCTGGTTTCTACATCCTCTATTATCATCTGGGTTGGTCTCGCTTTCTCTAAATCTGCCAAGGTTTCCATCCTGAATTGTTTTAGCAAGTCATCAGATGTTATCCACAATATTTTGCAATCTTGTTAAATTGTTTCCCGATTTTTTTTGATATTATTGAGGATATAATTCCCAGTGTTGAGGAGTACCTAGTATTTGATCCTATGCTTGGTTGTATATACTGGTAGGATGTTAGGAGGGTTATCAAAAACATATTTCTAGTCGACAATATGTTCATAAGATCTTTGGACCTTTTGGTACTTTTCCATCACACCTTTCATTTGCAGACCTAGCTTGAGGTGATCGACCTATTCTTATGAATCTTGTGTAATAAACAAAAGTATTCTTTTTGCACATTCCTGAGTTATTCATTCGCTCTGGTGGCTTCTTCTTTGATTATCTCCAAGATAAGATTTCCTTTCTTACTTTTTTCTAAAGTCTTCTTCAGTAGATCATTGTCTTGTTGCAATTTCCAAATCTTGCATTCAATATTCTCATTATATGTACTTATCTCCAATTTTTTCCCTTGGAGCCTTGTCACTTCTTAAGCATGAGAGCCATTGAAAAGGGTAGGCCAATAGTAGCCTACTTTGAGTAATTTATGAGCTATAGTGTCACCTTTGAAATTGTAGACATTCAAATGATTAAAATATCATAACAGAACATAAGTACACACCATGTAAAGAATGTGAGCGTGGACCACAACTCAAAAATATATAAGTTACACAATAACTCCTTAAACAATAGGATAACCCCCCTCCAATTAACCAAATACCTTTATATATCACAATTCACATGTCTCTAATAATGAATACATGTTCTCTCTCTCTCTCTCTCTCTCTCTCTCTCTCTCTCTCTCTCTCTCTCTCTATATATATATATATATATATATATATATATATATATATATGTTCCCCAACCCGATCGAGGGACATTATGGTGCAGAATACTCATAAATATAAAAAATCTGCTAAATAATTAATTTCTTGTAGATTTCAGCTACGAATTTAAACCAGATTTAACTGTTAATTGTTACTATCACTTACATGCAACCACAACATTCTAAAACATACACGAAATGAAAGTAATGAATACCATTATAGAAACATATAAATATGTTCTCATACTCAGAGAAAAACAGAACAATTAAACACATAATATAACACAACATCAAGATAAAACACTTATCTTATGAGAACATTTGTGCAACTAGATTCTTGGGACGAACATTCCACCCAACTATAGACTGATTGTTCCAAATATCAACAAACATTCACCCTTGAGCTGAGTCTAGTAATCCATAAAATAGGGTGGCCTCCCACTGTCCACTCACAACTCATAAAACTCACAACCCATTGGTATCTTCCTACAACTATCTTGATTTTCCACCAACTCTCTTTTTTTTTACCTTCTCTACCCAAGCAATGTACCACTTCACTGATATCAGTCCCTTGAGCATCCCATTCGTTTATCAGGGTCTCTCTAGCACATGTCACTAGGAATCTCTTAGCTGGGAACTCAAGGGAATTCACTGCTAGGAAAAATTGCCAGCAACAACAACAAACACTTGTTGTTTTAGTGAAACTCACTCAAGAGTTCACTCTTCAATCCTAAGAACTTTGATCTTCAATATTCATCTCCAAAATTCTCCAGATATGCTCTAACATGCTCTAGAAGTCACCCTCCATGGATGCACCATATCCAAGCTCTCTCCCTTCCTCTCTCCTTGCTCCCCATGCACAAAAACTCATTGTGTAAAATTGTTTTCCCCAACCCATATGGATTTCCTCCCTTTGACTTGTCTTTCTTGACTCACACACTTCCCCAAGCTGATTGCACTCAACCTCCATGTTCCTAATAACTATGGTATGTGAATACTCACACCCACCCTCTTATAGGTATTCAATGATTGGCTTTAGGAACACTCAACCATAAATTGGAAGGTTCATATACCAATACAAATTTTAGGAAAAATGGGTTGAATTAATATACACGGGTAATTCCCCCTTGGAACCCCTTCTGACATTCTCCTAGATCATCCCTTCACTTTTGGATTAATTTATCCCCCACCTCTTTCCATGTCAACTTAGCAGCTAGTATGACATTTTATTATTAAAACATAAGAATACAATTCACATATTACATCGCTTTGTCTGTAGCCACACATTATATCTACTTTAAACATTAATTAAACTAGGGATTATAGTGGAGATGTTACGTTCCCCCTCCCCTACAATCATGCACCATCCTCAGTGCACACTATGATAATATACACATATGCAAATTTACATCACAATACTTACAAAATAAAATTATTCACTTTTTCAACTCCAACAACAGTTCCAACTACAATCTCTTATTCCTCTCAACTCGCCAACCCAAAGAATGCACCATTATTTTATCAGGAATAATCCAAGGAATATACCATTCGTTTATCAGGATTAACCCAATGAATGAGCCATTATTTTATTAGGGCCCCTATTGCAGTTGGATAGGACTTTTAGATGTGTTTGCAAAACTCTAGCTGCTCAAAATGGAGTTTGCATTATGTTTTATTCAAAGTTGTAAAAAAATTGCGGGTATTCCTCCCACATGTTTTATTCATGCTCCTATGTAGCATCTTCAGGACCCTAACAGGTCCATTGAACCTTTACCATCCCTATGGCCTTGTTCCTGAGCACTTTGAATTTCTGGTCTAGAATCAGTACTGGTTCCACTCGGAAATCCCTTTCGTGCTCCACTTAGATCACATTCTGATAAATTATGTGATTAGAGTTAGGAACATATTTATTTAATAGTGATACATGAAATACATTATCTACTCTCATAGATGCATGAAATGCTAGCATGTATGAAATTGACCCTATCTTTTATAATATTTCAAAAGGTCCACAATATCTCGCTGCCAACCTTGGGAAACTTCCTAATCTTAGTGAACTTATTTTTCCTTCACGTTTAAGAACACATGTTCTCCCACTTTAAAATATATAAACCTATTCTTTTCTGCATAGATTTTCTTCCTATCTCGGGAAACCTTTAAATTCTACTTTATCTTTTCCATTTTCTCTTCCATTCCTTTAACAAATCTATCCCAACAACTGCTCTGTCTGCTGGGTTATCCCAACTCACGGGTCTGTTACATTTTCTTCCATATAATGCTTCAAATGGACTCATTTTCAATGAGGTATGATACCCATTATTGTAGGCAAGTTCAACTAAGTGAATATAATATTCCCACTTT
>ML783052.1:28655-49905 GCA_009831015.1 Picea engelmannii | reverse complement strand
ATGAAAATGTCTCCTTGGTATATATAGGAGACTAGGAGGTATAATTACAACTAATGGCCTAAAGCCGACATAAATAAAATAACATTACTAATATAATATGCCCCAATTAAGGGGCAATGAGCCAATATTAGGGCTTAACAACTTCCTTAGTCAATTTATCCACCACCACCATGGTGGAATCATGTTGCTTCATTGTTCTGGGCAACTTAGTAATAAAATCCAGTATAACAACTTCCCACTTCAATTCTGGAATGGGTAATGGTTGCAACAACCCTGCTGGATGCCTATGCTCATATTCACTTTATGGCATTCTAGACATCCGACTATGCAAGTAGCCACTTCTTTCTTCATTATTGGCCAAAAATATTGGCTTCTTATAGTTGTAATTGTCTTATGATATCCTGGGAATCCAACATATGGCACATTATGATTTTCCTTCAAAACTTCATTTTTCAGTTCACTAGAATTTGACACATATACCTTGTCTTTGTACATGAGAATTACATCTTCTTTCAACTCATAATAATTAAATTTATATTGAAAATTACCTAGCTATAATTTCGATTTTACTTTTAGATACCACTGATCTGAATTTTCTGCTGCCATGATTTGATCTTTCACATCATTCCTATACATGTTGATAGCTGCAACATGCACTTCATGAGCTCTCCTGCTAAGTGCATTAATCACTTGATTTTATTTTCCCTTTATATACTTAATTTCAAAGTCATATTCACTCAGAAATTCCAGCCATCTAGTTTTTTTGGCATTTAGTGTTGGCTATCAAAACAAATGCTTTAGACCATTGTGGTCTGTTCTTAGCTCAAATTTGTTACCAGTGAGGTATTGTCTCCACATTTTTAATGCATGTACAATTGCTTCTAACTCCAAATCATGGGTAGCATAATTACTCTCATGCTCCTTTAATTTTATAGACTCATAACATACCACATGATGTTTTTGACTAGGAACTCCATCGATCCCTTCCTTGCATGCATCAATGCACACAACAAAATTTTCATCTAGATTTTCAATATTCAATATTGGCACACTAGTCAATATGTCTTTCAGCTGCCAACAATTTTCTTCACACTTGGAAGTTCATTCAAATTTCACTCCCTTCTTTTGTGAAGAAGTGATTGGACTTCCAATATTTGAAAACCATTTTATGGATCTTCGGTAATAACCAGAAAGAACCATGAATGATCTGACCTCTGTCATATTTCTTGGCACTGGCCATCCTCTAATGGCCTCTATCTTATCGGGATCCACTAATATCCCATTTGCTGAAAATATAGGCCCCAAGTAGTGACTATTCTTGTGATAAAATATACATTTACTTAGCTTAGCATACAATTTATGCTCTCTTAAAACTTTTAACATCAATTTTAAATGTTTCTCATGTTCCTCCTTTGAATTTAAGTAGATGAGTATGTTATATAGGAACAAAATTACAAACTTGTCCAGGTACTCCCTGAACATTCCATTCATCTGGCACATAAAAACATATGGGGCATTTGATAGTCCAAATGGTATTATTGTAAATTCATAATGCTTGTATTTTGTTCTGAATGTTGTCTTGTTGGTGTCTTCTTCCTTAATCCCCACTTGATGATAGCTTGATCTCAATTCAATCTTCAAAAATATTCTTTCACCTTTCAACGGATCAAGCAAATCATCATATTCATCCATTATCATGCTTCCCAACTTGAATTCAAATAAATATTTCATATTCCTTTCATAGTAATGCTCGAACATATATTTCTCTTGGAAATATCCTTTGAACTACCTCCATGATATCCTCTTCTCATCCAGTTTCTTGGCTTTCTTGAGTTGATCCCACCACATAGATACCTTTCTTTTCAAGTGGTAGGTGGTAATTATAACTTCTACCCATGAGGGGTAATCATGCAACTATACATATCTCTTCATTTCTAATAGTCGGGCATCAACCTCTTATCCCTTCATGTGCTCACCATTGAAAGTTGGTGGCTTAATCTTCCCGAGTTCACCTTGCAAGATGTCTACCTCAGGCCTTCTCCTCTGCCTTCGAACATGAGACACACTTGGGGGTATTCCTGGACCACAACTTGCATGATTTATTTTGGTGAATTTCCTTGGATAATGATGGTTCCTTCTCATCCTTCTTGACTTCCTATCATTTCCATGATCATCCCTTTTTCTATGGAATATAGATGCTGACACTTGTCTAGCACTAGCTGCTTTCCTATTACCAGAGTCCTTTTTAATTTTTTTATGCAACATGTTTAAGCTTTGAAGTATTTCTTCCCGGGCCTTCATAATCCTTTCATTATCATCTATATAGCTCTAAACTTCTCTATGAAGGCTTCTCATAGTGACATGCTCCTGCCTATTTCTTCTTCCATTTGACTTTGTCTCAACATTCCCCATGCTGACAAGAAAACCTATGATCTCTTCCTCATGGCTGTAATATCCCTAAGAATATTCATAACTCCATTCCTCATATAAGAACCAAAGTTCCCTTCTTGTACCTCTAATTTTGCAAGAAATGTGCATGCAATAATTACTGTTAGAAACATGCGTAGCATAAAACGTTTCATCCATTAGAATACAAGTTTTTTATTCATAAATTTATGAAGGACACATTGAACCAATTCAAATTTTGAGTCCTTTGATACATTCCTCTCTGAAACAAATTTCCAACGACTGTACCCATGCCTCAATCTGAGTTATGAGCGAAAAGTTATAACATCCACATGCTGCAATTTTCCATTCATTTACTGCTACATAAATCTCTTTATTAATTTATGGAAAATTTTAGTGCCCAATTCAAAATTTTGGGTTGATATATGTATTCTACTCCTCAATACCTTTCTATATAATATTCTTTTTCTCAAGTATGAGCTCCGAGTTGAAATATATGGTCCAAATAAGTTTAGGTTGTTTTACTCATTTTATCCATGTATGCTACAAGTGTCTTCTTTCACTCCCAACACTTTTTTACATACCTAGATCCCAAATCTGACTCCATAGGTGTCTTCTATGGTTCATTATATTTCCATAAACTACATTTTTTTCCCTAAATAGACTTCTGAGCATGGAGTTACGCTCTCTGGAAGTAAATTTTATCCAAAATTTTACCCTTGCTATTTTGGCTATAACTTTCTCATACGAGCTCTGTTTTGAAAACAATTTAGCTCATTGGAAAGCTCTCCTTAAGATTTTTTATTTGAGATGTAGAGACATAATGTACTTTGTTGCACTCTGTTTTGTGGGTTTTTATTGGATAAAAATGTCGTTTAGGTCTCAAAAATGGCCTGCAACTTAATGACCTTCAAAAACCACATAATTTCACATAAAAATAACTGTTTTATTTCATTAACAACCCTTAAATATGATCAATTGATATCAAATTGAGTGAAATATGAATGATTGATCTGCGATCCATTGGCCATTAGTGGTCGATGTTCTTCTTTGGTGCACACAACACTTTCCCCAAATTGTTGATTCGACCATCAATCGTCGGCCCAACTCCCTGATGATCAATTTGCACACCCTCCAAACTAGCCGAATCAACCGTCGATCGTCAACATTTTCTATTGGTGAATGGAACTTATCACTAATCCTTTTGATGCCTGACCATCGAACCATCGGTCATATTTCATCCCTGTCAACCAACGAAAACACTCCCTTAATTCGGTTGACCCGACTGTCGGCCATCGACCAACTTTATTGGCCAACGTGGTATGACACATCATCCTAAGGTCTCAACTTGGTTGATGTGGCATGACACATGGATGTTGATGTGGCATGGCACATTATCACAATATTTCCTTCATAGGCCATCTACTGATTCTTTTGAGCAACCCAAACACATTTTTGAATTTGGCCGATGCCTGACCATTGACCCATCGACCCATCGATCATTTCCCTTGGTCGAAATTAAACTCTTCTCCAAATTGGTTGACGCTCGACCATTGGACCATCAACTGTCAGTGATTTCTGTTGGTGACTGATAACACTTCTTCAAATCTGATCGATGCATGACCATTTACAATTTCTATTGGTGACTGAGAACACTTTGTTGAATCCAGGCAATGTTTGACTATCGTCCCATTGATTATCGACAACTTCCTTGGCGACCAAACAAAAATATTTTCTAATTCAGTCGAATCGACCATCGACCGTGGTCCATTTCTCTTGGTAAAATTCAATACTTAGAAATTTTCAACAAAAACCCAGGTGAATCTGGGTTGTCGAACTCTCACTCGAGATGATCTTGGCCATCAATTTTTCTCCAACCTTGTAACGATCGAAATGAATACAGATCGTCGATTTGATCCATTTCCCCAACCATAAAAAATTAATCATGATGGTTGATTTAGTGAAAATTTTAAATGACCTATACCTTATGGATTTTTAAAATCATCAAAGTGAATCTCGGTCGTCAATCTCGAGATCAAACACGATCTCAACCATCGATTCGACAAAATTCCTACAACTCTACAACGACCATTAAAACTCAAAAGTCAACCATTCCAAGTCAAATTTGGATTTGAAAATTTTCATATTGGCTCCATTAAATGTATTAAAAAAGTATGAGTCATTTAAACTTGAATCTTGTTCATGAATTTGGGGATTTCTCTCTCTGTTTTTTCACCAATTTTCCCCAAATTCATCAAAGAAAAAAACTACAACAACAAATTTGTCAAATTCTCATTGGTTCGAGCCCATAAAATCTCGGTGTTTGAACCATAGGTTATGATACCATAATGTAAGATCCCCTAGCCCTATTGACGGACATTACTATGCAAAATACTCATAAAAGCAAAATTTTTTGCTAACTAATTAATTTCCTGTAGCTTTCAACTACAAATTTAAACCAGATTTAAATACTAACTGTTACTATCATATAAATGCATCTACAACATTCTAAAACATACATGAAATGAAACTAATGAACACCATTATAGCAACATATAAATCTATTCTCATACTCAAAGCAAAACACAACAATTAAACACATAATATAACACACCAACAAGATAAAACACTTATCTTATGATATTTTTTGTGCAACTAGTTGCTTGGGACGAACGTTCCACCCAACCATAGACTGACTGTTCCAAATCTCAACAACCATTCACCCCCGATATGAGGCTAGTAATCCACAAAAAAAGGTGGTCTCCCACTGTCCACTCACAACTCATAAAACTCACAACCCACTGGTATCTTCCTACAACTATCCTGATTTTCACCAACTCTCTTCCTCTTGACCTGCCTAACCCAAGGAATGTACCCATTTAATGATATCAATCCCATGGGCATCCCATTCATTTATTAGGTTCTCTCTAACACATGTAGCTAGGAACATCTCAGTTGGGGACTCAAGGGAGCTCACTACTAGGAAAAACAACCATCGACAACAAAAAACACTTATTGTTTTATTGCAACTCCCTCTAAAGTTCAATGTCCAGGCCTGACAACTTGGCTCTTCAATATTCAACTCCAAAATGCTCCAGATATGCTCCAACATGCTCTATAATTCTCCCTCCATGGATGAAAAAAATCCAATATCTCTTCCTTCCTCTCTCCTTTCTCCTCATGCACACAAACTCATTGCGTAAAATTGTTGTCCCCAACCCACACAAATTTCCTCCCTTTGGCTTGTCTTTATTGACTCACACACTTCCCCAAGCTGATTGTACTCAACCCCCATGTGCCAAATAACTATGGGATGTGACTACTCACACCCACCCTCTTACATGTATTCAATTATTGGATTTGGGAACACTCAACCAAAAATTGGAAGGTTCATATTCCAATAGAAAATTTAGGAAAGATGGGTTGAATTAATATACATGGGTAATTCCCCCTTGGACCTCGTTCAAAAATGATCCTAGACACTCCCTTATCTTGTGGATTAATTCATCCCCCACCTTTTTCCATTTCCCCTTAGCAGATGGAATCACATTTTATTATTAAAAAATAAGAATAAAATTAACATATTACATCGCTTTGGCCATAGCCACACATTATATCTAATTTAAACATTAATTAAACTGGGGATTATAGTGTAGATGTTACAATATACCTATTCACACTTGCACATGAGAGGGGCCGACCCTATTACATATATATTTACATATTACATGTACATTTAGGCCTATATATGCTCCTCCTTGGTGTCATATCATATAAAGTTAGCCCTATATATGTTTCCCTTGGGTCATAACATAGTACCCTCCTTCAAAAAGATTTGTCCTCAAAGATTTTCAATTAAAGGCTTCACATGTTATGAAACCAAGTAATATGATTTTATTATGTTCCTTCTTTCTTCCTTCCATTGACCATGATCCATCCATCCAAAATCAATTATTTCCGGTCGTAATCCTTGGTGTTTGGTTGTTGCATAATTTTCTTTCCCTTGATTCCATGTGTTGTTGTTGAAGCTTCTCCAATTTGTAGTAGATGTAGGTCTATGATAATGTATTATTGGATAATAGTTTTGTGATGCCATATTCCATGAATATTGATGATTATTCCCTCTTCTTCCTTGATAATGTCCATATTGATATTCTTTTCTTCCTTGAAATATTTCCTGATAATGAGGATGTCGATATGGTTTGACATTTGACGATTTTTCTTCATTCTGCACACCCATTTCATCTATATTGTTTTCAGAGACAATGGAATCCTCTATCCTCTTTGCTTGGTCCTTGATTACTCTATCCTTGGAGATAATACCATCATATTTGGCATGTACATCCTCTAGATGGAGTTCAACTTATTCAATTATCTTCTATTGACCTTCTTGAATCTTGTCTTATTTCTCCTTTTGAAGCTACAATGTGACCCCATCTATCAAATTCTGACATCCTTCTTCAATTCTGTCTTGAATTTCTGATTTTACCTTATCATTATTTAAGGATTCCTCAACCTTGAAAATTTCCTCTTCTAGTATTTTGGTAGATTCTTCATCCAATATCCTTGTTTATTCTTGATTTTGATAATTCTTCTTCTCCTCTTTCAATCTTTTAACCTCATCCAATAGTTTTTTACTATGGTTTCATAATCTATATATCTCTTCATCCTTATATTTCATATATTCCCTTGAATCATCATTTTCCCACTTTGCTTTGCAACTCTTTTCTTTCTCTACATTCTTAACTTCCTTAATGAGTGATTCATTAAGGGATTGCATTTTGGTGAACTCATCCTTTTTCTTTGTAATATATTTTATTATATATTCATTATCCTTTTGAAATTTGGAGGCTTTTTCTTTTGATTCCTTTAAATCCTCTTGAATTTCATACATCTTCTTTTTTGTCTCCTTAATCCATTTTATTGAGAAGTGTTCTTCAAAATTTTCCCATGTGAGGGAGAGTTTAGTACCTTCATCAAGGCTATCCCACCACCTAAAATATTCACCCCTCAAGTAAAGGAATACCTTCAAAGGACTCAAATTATTTTCCTTTATCATCCTCAACCATTCTTCGGGATTGATTTCATCTTTATCTTCATATACACTAAAGATAAGTATTTCCATTGATCCTTAATTGAGGTATAACCCAAACCTCAAATTACAACATCAATATATTAGGAAAAATGATATCAATTAGTTATAATCCTTGTTCCAATATAAACTTCCAAGTTTTCTCTTTCCAATGGATTTTGAATTAGCTCAATTGGACGTCCCAATCAAAAGTTATGATAGTTTTAAGTAAACACACTTTTGAAACCTTGAATTGGCGTCTGTCCTCCTGACCAACCTTCCTTCTGATGTATTTCTGAAATTTTGTCCCCAATGAGTTTGAAATTTAGACCCATAGTACTCTAAAATGTCTTCTCTGCAATTCCACAGGTCTGACCAAAATTGGGTGCACTAAATGAAAGTTATGGTAACTTTCTCAAACCTTGTTGAATTTCAACATATTCTGGAGAGCAAACTTGTACAGAATGCCACACACCCAATATTTGATATCCGATTCTAAGACTCACACAAAATATAATAAGGCTTGTCCTCTTTCCAATTCAACTAGCCATAGAATTTGGATCCTCTATGAAGAAGATATGACTTTTTTACCCAAAACACTTGTTTAAGAATAGCTACAAGACTAGTAAAAGACCCTATCTTCCAGAGGGTGTATCTACGAAAGTAAAATGAACTAGAAGCTGAAATTTGTACCAGAGGTACTATGATATATCTTATAAATATCTTCCAATATTTTTATTTATTTCTGAAGTGTTCCCAAAAAATAGTTATAGTGAAAATTCCAAGATGACTTTATTGAGGAAGAAAAACCCTAGGATCAATGCTCTGAAACCAAATGTAGAGATCCAAATGATTAAAATATAATAACAGAACAAAAGTACACACCATGCAAAGAATGTGAGTGTGGAGCACAACTCCAATATAGATAATTTACACAATAAATCCTTAAACAATAGGATAACCCCCCTTCAATTAACCAAATACATTTATACATCACAATTCACATGTCTCCAATAATGAATACATGATCTCTGTATATACCTATTCACACTTGCACATGAGGCCCCTTTACTATTAGGCCGACCCTATAAAATATATATTTCCACATTACATGTACATTAGGTCGACCTTATTACATATATATTTACACATTTCATGTACATTAGGCCCATATATGCCCCCCCTTTGGGTCATATCATATACATTTAGCCCTATATATGCTCCCCTTGGGTCATAATGGAAATTCCTCCAATAAGGCCATCATGAAGTTCAGATAGGACCTTCTCAACATCCTCCTTCTCAAGACACCTAAAGTAGATACCATCATAATTTTTTATGTGTAACATTCCTTGGATGAGTTGTTATTGTGTAGACTTAAGTATGAGATCTCTCTTATTCTTCGGCTCCATATAATGTGGAGTTGTCCCATGGGTTAGATAATACTTCGTCCCATAATACCATTGGTCATCGTTAATAGGGATATAACAAACATCCCTTTCAAATAGATTTTGATCTTTATAAAGTTCATACTTTTCTGCCCTGTCATGTGCTGATTCAACTGCTAGCTTGCACAATCCTTGCCCCTTGACAATTTTAGCAGGCTTGATTTCAAGGTCATATTCTTGTAGGGATATTATCCAATTGGCCCCATTCTCTCCCAGATCTTTGTATACTAAGAGATTTCTTACAACAGAGTAAGGAACAATTACTTTGGTTTTAGATTTGATCAAGTAAGGTTGCAATGGGATATTCATTTCCTTATTTATCCTTCTGTGTTAAGATAACAACAAATGAAATGTCATAGAAAAATGTGTATAGTATAAAATCTTTAACAACTTCAACAAATATGGGAACAAATATCCTTACAAAATTAATCTTACCAAGGAAGGATTGCATATATTTCTTATTATGGAGAGGGGGAGGTACCTTTGAGATGGCTTCATTCCTCTTAGGTTCAATAATCATACCCTCTTTGGATACAATAAACCCCAATAGCTTGCCTTCATCAACAACAAACACAAATTTCTTTAGGTTAAGCAAGATACCATATATTCTACATCTGTTGAACACTCTTCTTAAATGAGTTATATGATATTTCCCATCCTTAGAGAAAACTGTGACATCATCCAGGTACACTACTAGATAGTCGCCAATTATCCCCTTGAAAGCTATGTCCATGGCTCTTTGGAAGGTTGCTCCAGCATTGATTAGTCTGAAAGGAATTTTCCTATAAGCATAAGTTCCCCATTTCATTTGGAATGTGGTTTTTAACTGATCATCATGGGCAACTAGGACCTAGTTATATCAAAAAAAACATCCATCGAGTAATGAGAGCATTTCAGAACAAGATATACATTGTAGGATTTGTTCCATGGGTGGTACAAGATACTTTTGTTTCTCTAAAGCTCTATTCAAATTTCTAAAATCAACACAAAGTCTTATGTCTCCATTTTTATTCCTTACAGGTAAAACATTGACAATCCATTGAGAATACTTTATTGGAAATATTATTCATGTTGCCAACAATTTGTTTAGTTCTTCTTTTACTTATCATTCCAAGCCGAGGTCCATTTTTCTCAACTTTTGCTAGAAAGGATTTGTTTGAGGCTTAATAGGAATGATATGTGGGATGATATTGGTGTCATAGGTCTTAAGGTCATCATACATCCAAGAAAATATATCTTTGTATTCTTTAAATAATTTGATGAATTTCTGCCTTTCCAGTAAGGAGCAATTTTTTCCAAGGTTGATGTTTTGGGGCACGTCACTTGTTCCCATATTTATCACTTTAAACTGCATCGATGAGTTGTTTGTCTTGAAGTTGGTCACCTTATTGAATTTTTCTTGAAGGTCATATAGCTTCTCCGTTCTTACAACACCTTTGGGAATATTATTGATTGGGTTGATCCTATTTTTCTCTGGTGTTTGGTCTATCGAGTCAGGAACATCTACATTCATCTCTTGATCACATTGGCCTTCATCGATTATGGAGTCTTTGAAATTACCTTCGAGGTGTAAGAAGCTGATAATCTATTGGTCATCATAAAAAAATCTCCAGTTGGTCATGTTATCAGGGATGGAAGGTCTGTACAATAATTCCACAGAAAAAGTTTTAGGCAATAATCCTTTAGATGGAAGACAAATCAATGTCATAATTCAATAAATGAGGAACATGAATGATATTAAATGCATCAAAAGACTTAATCAATTCCCATACCTATTGTTGGCCATTTTTAATATGAATTGAGAGGCAATGTATGGTATTCCTTACCTTCCTTATGACAATCTCATAATCACCAAATACCTTGATTTGATTTTCTCCCAAGTCTACTTCTTTTCTCAGTCCCTAGAGTACAAATTCATACTCAATAGTATTATTTGTGCATTGGAACTCAAGTCTACAAGCTATTAAATTTTTCTTACCAGAGTATCCTTAAGTATACATCCAACACCTGCACCTTCAAGAGACTTGGATCCATCAAAAACTAAAGTCCACATATTTACAATTGATTTCCTTTTGGGTACGGTATCATTGATAGTTTGTCCAATTTTACCGACTCCTTTTCTTGTTCCTACATTGACTTCTTTGTTACTCTTGGAATCATTAACTTGTAGGGTTTCAATGAAATTTTCCTGTATCTGGGGAAGTTTCATAAGTTCAAACGAATAAATATTCTCTTTAGTTCTCTTCAGGTCTTCCAAGAAATCATATTCCAGTTTCAATACATGAGTAGGAGCACTTTGTTGGGGATATTTATTAGTGTTCTTATAGGTATGGGATGTTGTTTTAGGAGGATTAGAAGGATCATGGGTATCAGGTTAAGTAGATTTGCTTGCACTTCTAGTAGTCACTAAATATTGGGACATGTGTATTTCCTCTATATCTTCCTCTTCCCTCAATCCATAAGATATGTCCCAAAAGGAGTTAACTTGTTCATTTTCTTGATCATCCTCTTGGGATTGATATTTCTATTAAATTTTCTCTGATTCTTCTAATTTAGGTTCTGATTTATTTTCATTTGCCATGGCCTGGAGAGCTTGAAAAATATATTCCATATTAATACCTTCTAAAGCATAGGAATTGAATTTTTTGGTAGGAGGATTACTCTTATCTTTCTTGGGTTGAAACTTGAAAAATTTCTTAGGATTAGAAGATCCTTCTCCTGAGTTCCTTTTTAGGTCAATTATTTCGTTGGACAAATTTTTGGCAATCCTCTGTAGAGATTCCATATCTATAGGATCCATGTCTTTCTTCTCTTCTAATGATTTAGTTGGAGCGGATTTGGTTTTGGGATTAGTTTTATATTTAAAAGATTCAGCTCTGGGGTTTCCTTTCAAACTCAACATATTTTTTTCAATTTTAAGGGCTTCCTTAAAGGTTTCTTCTAAGGTAGTTTTCTCAGCGTTCTTGACAAACATCGCCATTGAAATGGGAAGGGATAAAGTATATAATTCAATTATAACATATTCAATGGGTTTGGAAGCTTGTGTAATTCATTTCATTAGCGTGAGGAAGCGTTGATTAAAATATTTGATTTTCTCTTTAAGTTCCATTTTAATCCTTGAGAGGTCGAGAACTAATGTTGCTGGGATTTTGTGTTCCCCAAACTTTTCAAGAAAAATGTTCTAAAAAATCCTCCAACTAATGATAGAAGCTTCATCCAGAGAGAAGAACCATGTTGAAGCATTGTTTTCAAAATTATGAGGGAGTAACCTACATATAACATCTTCGTGTTGAATGTTTTGGAGTCTCATCGTTAGTAAGAATTTCTTATCATGATATTCAACAAAGTATTTTTTGTCTGGGTCGAACTTGGGAAAGAATTTCTTGGGATGTTTAGAAATGTCATGGAGTTTTCTCGGTACTGCTACTGCATTAGGGACTAACCAGGGTTGATAAGGTGGGGAGTTTTGGTTGTTTCCAACCATGGTTCGAGGGTTATACAAAACTAACTGTATCTCTTCTTCTTCTTATGATTCTCTTTCAGGTTCTTCTTCACACTTAGAGTTTTCCTCCGTTTCACTTCTTGGTGTCAGAATTGGAGATTCAGGTGGTGAGGGAGGTATACCACCACCAGCAGCAAGCAAGAAATGTTTTAATTCAAAATCATAGGATTATGAAATGACTTGTAGAGCTTGGGACAAGTGATATTTGGGAGTTCTGGTGGTTGAGTTTTCCAGGGAGGTGAAAGGATTTTCAAAGAAGGGGTCTATCCTTGGGGGATTCACTTGTCTATGGGGTAGTGAATAGTCAATTGGGAATTGACCGGTTTGTTTGATCCACTACCTAGTGCTTATGAATTCACATGATTCTCTGATTATCGTATAAAGTTCTAGTATGGTATATCTGTGAGGGCTCGATGAAGAAAATATGGGTTCCGAATGGATATGAGCGCACCAAGGGGTTACCTGAGTGGGTGTATTCACAGAGTATGATAGAGGATGTGAAGAGTGAGAATCACTTGAATGAGTTGTGCTAATAAGAAAAATAGAACGGGTAGGATTTAGCACTTTCTTTGCAGTCATTTAGTTCGATGGCCCTCCTTCTAGCACCATTTCTATTAGTGTGTCTAAAAGGCCTGTCAAGCAGGTAAGGGAGAAAACCCGATGACAAGTACCAATTAGAATCACTCTCATTTGGGATGGTGTTTCCGATTATTATGAGGGCCTAGTTTCCACTCTGAGTTTTATATCTAAATATGAATCCGAGAAACAAAGGTTATTAGATGAATTAAAATCTAAAACTAAACTAAACCATGCTGCCTACTTTTTTTCTAAGATGCAATTCTAGACTAAACTAATCCTATCCTGATCAGGAGAAAACTAGGTATGAAGTAATATAGTTAAAGATTATACCTTTTGAATTAGAAATATTTCATACATTAAATTGATAAATGATTGCAATAATGTTATAAACAACACTAACTATTAGTTGTACTTTTCCTTTAATAACATTATAACTGCATTCAATGGAGAAAAATGTGATAACCTGAGCATACATGAATATTGTAGAAATAATCCATACAATAAGGTTTGCAATACTCAAATAAATGATAAATGCATTAAGAAAAGTATCGAATACATTCACCACAACCACAGATTCCTGGAATGTCTCTTGTTCTTTATTAATCTGGAAGTAAGAGTACTATCTGTCATTACAAAGGGAAACACTTCTTAAATCGTTACAACCATCTCTTTTATAGAAAGGGTTTTCATATTCAGTAATTGTCATCATGTCAAATGAAAACTACAAAGTCTCATTTCACATTCGCAATCAAGACTTTACAATAATTACAAAAATAATCAAAATGTAGAAGATATGTTACAAACAATCAAGTAGTTTAGGGCATTCACATTTTGTCCTTGAAGTCTTTCCACAATTTGAAGTATTTCAATATGGTTTCTATTTTGATTAGCTTCAATTTCTCGAGATCTATTTCTCCATCAAAAATAGGGATTACCACTTCTATCTTTAGGGCTTATTTTGTCTGATGTATAAAGTGTTTGGTTGATAGGATCAATTGATCCAAATTTATTATTCTCACTTCCAATACTTCTCTATCAACTTCCTCTATTGCTTCGATGGCCTTCATGCTAAGGTTCCTTCTGGTTTCTACATCCTCTATTATCATCTGGGATGGTCACGCTTTCTCTAAATCTGCCAGGGTTTCCATCCTTAATTGTTTTAGCAGATCATCAGATGTTCTCCACAATATTTTGCAATCTTGTTCAATTGTTTCATGAGTGTTTTTTATATTATTGAGGACATATTTCCTAGTATTGAGGAGTACCTAGTCTTTGATCCTCTGCTTGGGTGTATATACTAGTAGGATGTTAGGAGGATTATCACAAACATCTTTCCCGACAATCTGGTCATAGGAATTCTGGACCTTCTAGTGCTTTTCCTTCACACTTTTCATTTGAATACCTAACTTAAGGTGATCCAACCCGTTCTTTTGAATTTCGTGTAATAAATAGAAAATTTCCTTCGGCACACTCCTAATTTCTTCATTGGATCTGGTGGCTTCTTCTTGATTATATCCAAGACGATAATTTCTTTCTTACTTTCTTCTAAAGTCTTCTCCAGTAGATCATTGTCTTGTTGCAATTTTTGAATATGGCCTTCAATATTCTCATTATATGTACTTATCTCCAATTGTTCCCCTTGGATCCTTGTAACTTATTGAGGATGTGTGGATTTAAGCTTCTCTATTTCTTCTTGATGGAAATTCTGGTTCAAGCTAACCTTATTCTCAAATTCTGCACTCAATTATTTTCTTGAAGTTGCAATTGTCTTTGCAACTCTTCTCTGTCCAAACGTTCTGCTGTCATGGCCTCCTTCCTGAACTGTTTGGCCACATTATCTCTGACGTTATCCATGGAAGCCTCTAGCTCAAATACTCTTGATTTTGATTTGCCCAAATCTTCTGCTACTTCATAGGACAACATCACATTTTCACTAGCAAAAGAATTAAGGGCTAATGTTGCTTGTATTACATTCTCTTTAGGATCTAGGCTTGCTTTCCACATAATGTTTCTCTCAAATGTGTATTGGCTTGTGACCAATACTTATATTTTCCTCTTTGTGGTTCTTCTTTCACTAGACCTGGTCTTGTGTCTACAATAGTAATCTCCCACGGCTAAAAAAACACATTATATTCCAAGTCCTAGAGATGTGAATGAAATATTACTTGGAATTGCTACCAAAGGAGTACATTTTTCTAATGGAATTATGACCATGCTTGTGTTAGGATTTGTCACCACAACTTCATTTAATTGTTCTAGTTCCTTTTCATGTGACTTTTTTGCATTTATTTTCTCCTCTTCCTCTTTCTTTGTTCTTTCCTCCTCTTGAGTAGCCAATAGGCTCTGTTCTTCATCTAAATTCATTTTCATCTCAAGCTCCTTGTCTGCTTGAGATTTGGCTTCTATATCCGTGTTATCTATATTCTCTCCATTGCTCTTTGAAAACGGGCCTTTGCCTTTATTTTTTCTCAATTATTCATGTTTCTTTTCATCTTCTACCTTCTTTCTCTACTGATACCTTTTCTCAGCTTTTTAAGTATTCCTTGATATTTCCTCAGCCTTCTGTCTTTGCTCCCTTTCTTTGGATTCTTGTTTCTCTTTATCCTTCTGGAGAAGTGTCTTAAATTTCTCCTTTTTTTATAACCCTTTCTTCATATTCTTATATTTTGAGTTTCTCTTTGGTCGACTAAGTTGGTAATCTATCCTACACTTCTTCAAAATAAAGAGATCCCCTAAAAAGGTCTTTAGCGAAATCAACATGATGAACAATTTGCTAGGTGAGTTTGAATGCTTTTATGTGTTCACTTACTACATTATGTGGATCATGCCCCTTTTTGTTTCCAGTACAAAAAAATATCTCTCTTAGAGCTTCAACTTCTTTCTTAGCATGTGGTTTATTCAATAGAGAATATCGTCCTATGTGGAGAGGGAAGTTGGCCAATACCTTTTATTTTTCTATGATAAGTATGTAGTGACTCCTTTATCTAATGTTTGATAGGATATTTCCCTAGGATAAAAACTTATGAGACACATATTTGGGAAACAAATGAGGTGGGAATGTGGCTCCATATATCTTGACATGGGTATAGTACTTTATGATATATCAATCCCCTATTTCTATTAAGGCCTTGATGGATCTTGGAGATATTCTATGTGGGTGAAACCTGAAAATATATTTTGTACAAATGATCCATGAAGTAATAAAAAATATTGTACACGTATTCCTTATAGTTCACCTCCACAATTGTGAAGAATATACATTAATTGGGGGTTGACTTGGGTTCCTAGCCCAATTGAAAGCAAGAAATTTAAGTGCAACACAAATCTCGTCAATCAAATATGATGTCATGTAGAATCCAGGTTTCTTCATACCTTGGGATTATCAAGCTCAATTTATGATGTTGAAGGATAAGATATTGGCCCAGTTAAAATCTTTCCTAGTTTTGACTACTATGTAAGCCATCAAAAACCACTCCATCCTGAAATGAGTGTTCGTTTCCTCGCCATAGAGACTGCAAATCATCGTGTTTAGGATTCTGTATGGATCCTTCAAGTAGTATGTGGGAATATATATTTCCCCCTCCTTCGCAGACCATTCTCCATCTACAAACCTGTCCTCCATCAAGGTTTCGAAGTCCTTGTGCTCGACTCCAAATTTATCTAGAAATGATTCATCTAGAAATACAATGGACTCTAGGGTTTTTTGCTGAACTCTGGTGTCTTTGTCTTTGAGAGATGAAATCAGAACACTGGATGCGTTAACTATCATGTCCATATCCTTCTTCAGGTGGGTGAAACACCATATTGCAACATCATTATAGGGGAAAAGCGTTGGGCGAGTGGCTATAGTGTGAGTACCACTTTTCCCTATATTCTTATATTCATGAATGTCCTCATCGTCAGAAAGGTAATATTCATTTTGAAACATATTATATATGTCATGGTATCTTGTATAGTGCTCCCTTTCGCCATTCTACTTGTTTCTGTAATATTAAGAGAGTCTGGACCTGAAGCAGGTATGGGTCTGGTAGCTGCCTAGTTTTTCTCCTTTCTAGTCACAACTCTAGACATCTTGTCACCTGCATACATTGTTACACAAAGGACAAAATAAATTTACCTTCGAATTTGTTATAGATAACAATAATTTCAAACTCACAAAATACATATATGTTAGCCCGTGATATTTAGCACACAATGGAATTTACCCAGCTTGTTACAATAGCAACGCTTAAGCTTTCATAGGGTTTTTAGGTAGATAAATGTTTCAATTAGGTATTAACACAATTGTTATATTTTCCAATTTTCCCTAAACCCTATGTAATTAATATTAATCACATTACATCTCTGAATTGGTTAGAGTCATACCAGTCACCATGAATTTTCTCGAATACAATTCTACATTTGTTACTGTTGATGTATATTTAGGTAACATAGTAGAGAGGAGATAAAAGATTTCCAATCGTGTCATCATCAAAATGCCATCGTTTCAAAAATATTGAATTTAAGGTTACCTTCTGACTACAACCACCTATTATAATAATCATTTACCCTTGAAAATAGTGCCAAATGTGTTAAGGTTTTATTCATTGATTTACTTTGTGATTTGTTTATTCTATTAAGTTAAATGGATCATCACATGTTGTTTAAGTAGAGGGTTACTCTTATGAGGTATCATCATCAGAAGATATTTGGGATGGGCCATGATCCAAGAATTTGATTCCCGACGATGACATCTTGGGCAGTATCGTCATCAGAATATATGACAGGTAGCGCAAAGGGTAGTCTTTTGACTTCCCTCGACGATGAAAAGGTGATTAATGAGCCAATGAAGTAACACCACATTACATGTACCACATAATTTTAGAAAAGGTTTTGTTACATTACAAAATATAGTCGTATGGGATCTACTTTATACATTTCCCAACGAATAACCCCAGAAAAGGTTCAAGGGATAACTTCTTCCTGACATGTATATATCGAAGGATGATTGATTACAACTAAGATATCATTATCGAAAAATTATTCGAAAGGAATCATGGGTGGATGAAATTCCTACTATATTTCCCGACGATGATGAGAGGTTTGACTCATCCGAGCGGACACTAGTTGGATGTACAAACAAAGTATGCATATCATGGGAAGTTGGGTCCACGTGGAAGACACATAAATTTTGGTGTTGGATTTATCATCGTCATCTCAAGAAGGATGTTTACTACAGATGCATCTCCATTTCATTCTCCTGATGATGAAATTGAAAGAGCATCGTTGTCGGAAGGCTTAGATGTGAAGGTGAAATCATAGCACTTTGGGAATGAAGGTCTGATGATGTTCGAGTAGGATCGTATGGGTTGAGGATTTTGGGAACATTACTATCGAATAATTTCCAATAAAGGAGCTGAATATTCTTATGGTGAGGGAGACCAACAGATGAATAAATGATGCACCACATATGTTTAGTATATTTTTCCTCAAACCAACTTCGGAAATTATGAACACAGATTAAATTTATGAATAAATAGCTAGTCGGGTAATAGTGATTATCACCTTGCAAAAATGTGGTAGGTTGGTACCCACTAAAAGGATTTAGTGGGTTGTTGTGTATGCCACAAAAAATGAAAACTTTATGGGATAATCGTTTATCTCTGCCTCAGATATACCTCTAGATTATGTATATCGGATTGTAGATTTTCTAAAAAAATTATAGATTGTTCTGTACTATGGACCCCACATCAACTTCTCTTTCCTAATAAATAAGAATGTAGTACAACCCAGATGATATTCAAGATAATTCCTATGAGACAATAATGGGATGGGATTTGTTAATTTAGTTCATAAATCTGGGAGGTTTTGGACACCACTGAAGTTTTTTCTTGAATGTTTATAGACCGATGTGTGTTCCTCATCTCTTTTTTTTCGGCATTGCTTCACTTCCAATGAGCGTCCATGACCATGAAAATTTTTCCTTGGTATCATATAAGCATATCCCCGCTTCCAGCGAGCGTCCATACCCCCGACAGGTTTACTTGTACTTCCCACATAATTGTTGGTGCTTTCAACTTCCTAGCTTGTTCAAGCTTTAAATTTCACCCTTTTGATTTGTAATATATGTAGAATTTCTGCATAATGGGTGTCTAGGAAGCATGGTTATGCAATATTCACTTTGATATGTTGGTCTCAGTCATTATTTCATCCTCACAGGTTTTGTCCAAGTCGATTCTTGAATAGATTTTATGTTCAAATAACATGGAGGTCTCACTAGCATTATCCATGAGACACTTGTAGATTCCATCTATTATATAAATGTAGGATCTTGAGTTGAGGGTGAGAGTAATATCATAGATAACAAACTATTTTCAACTTTAAATTTTATAAACATCTTGTCTGTATTCTGGGGTTTTATCCAAAATGGAGCGTCTTGGATATCTTCCATCAAGTGTAATCACTTGTGGTATTCTAATAGAATGCAAAGAATTTATCTCACCAAAATAGTTATTTATACATAATCCAATCAATTTAATCTGTAACATAATCTGCAACAAGTAAGGTCTTGTGCATACAACATGACATATCAGTAATGGATTTATTGTAATGGGAAAAACACAATGGAAAAATAGAAAGGGGAAAAATGGTAAAGCTTCATTCAAAAATATTTACAAAAGAGAACATAATCCTACTATGTGCAATACTACATCACCTGAGGTGATTAGGAGAAGTATCATTTAATAATTTTTCCATTGATAGGGAGAACCTCCATGTCTCCCTCCAATGTCTTGAGTTTATAAGTTCCTGGTCCAATTTTCTAATGAATTTGATATGGACCTAGCTGGAGTTTCTGAAACTTTGTATGTTTCCCTTTCATTTAATTTTCTTTGTCCCATTTAAGGACAATATCATCTTCTTGTAAATCCTTGTTCCTTATAGATGATTTATCAAACCACCTTTTAATCACTTCTTGATGTTACATTAAGTTTCTTTTGGATTTTTCCCTTTGTTCTTCAATTTTCAGAAGCATGTTCAACCTTTGTTGCATCACCGGGAACTCTTTGTCTTAAACACATTGTGTAATTTGCAATGAAGGAAAATAGGTATGAGTAGGCAAGATTGCTTCTTGTCCATAAACCAGGAAAAATGGGGAATTTCCAAGAGAGGATTTAGGTGTCACCCTATCAACCCATAGAGATTTAGGGAGGGCTAAATGCCAATTTATTTGGTGATTAGCTATAGTCTTTTTGAGGATCTTGATTAGATTCATATTGGTGGATTCCACTAGCCCATTCCCTTGGGGATAGTAATTAGTTGAATATTTTATTTTTTTGTTCCATTCAAGAGAAGATTAAGTTAATTTCAAAGAAGAAACGTATTTAGCATTATCAAAAACTAAAGACTCATGTACACATAATCTAGTAATAATGAAGGTTTCGAGGAAAGATATCACCTGATTTTCGTTGATAGTCTTCAAAGGTATTTCCTCAATCCACATGGTGAAACAATATGTTGTTGTTATGATTTACTTGTACAATTGAGGGGAATTGGGATTGATTTCCCCTATCACATCTAAAACCCATTTTTGGAATGGGCATTCAATAGTTATTAGTTGAAGAGGAAAAACATGGTTTCTTTCTTTTTCAACTGATCTTTTGCACTCCTAGCACTTCCTATCATATGCATGAGATTCCTTGAACAAGGTAGGCCAATAATATCATGCTATGATTAATTTATGATCTGTAGTGTTACCTAAGAAATTTTAGAGATCCAAATGCTTAAATTATCATAATAGAATAAAAGTACACACTATGTAAAGAATGTGAGCATGGATCACAACTCCAAGATAGATAAGTTAGATTATAATTCCTTAAACAATAGGAGATCCCCCATCCAATTAACCAAATATATTTATAAATCACAATTCACATGTCTTTAATAATGAATACATGATATCTATATATATGTAACATTCCCCAACCCAACTGAGGTACATTACAATGTAGAATAATCATAAAAACAAAAAAATATGTTAACTGATTAATTTCCTGTAGCTTTCAGCTACAATTTTAAACCATATTTAATTGCTAACTATTACTATCATTTACATAAATCTACACCATTCTAAAATAGACTTGAAATGAAAATAATCAAAACCATTATAGAAACATATAAATCCATTCTCATACTCAGAGAAAAACACAACAATTAAACACAAAATATAACACAACAACATGATAAAACACTTATCTTTTGAGAACATTT
>ML783051.1:717130-735889 GCA_009831015.1 Picea engelmannii | reverse complement strand
CATCTTGTACTTGAACATTTAAGTGGGGTAAAAGGAGGTTGCCCCCTCGAAGAGGCTTATTATCTGAAATTATCTCTTTTTAAAGGCGTTGAGTACTTTTCCTGAGGTTTTTATATGCTATATTGATGTTTGGTTCTTAACATGCTAGCTTGTGTGCTTTGCATTTTACAATCTTTTGTATTCCATATAGTGATCAATAGAATTTTACTGCTTATTGTGTTCCTTGTAATATCTTTGTGTATTTCCTTGTTGTATGTTTGTCTTCATGTCGTTCTCAATATAATCTAAATCAGCAGTATCAGAGCAATCTGCTCTTTGTTATTTCTCTGTGCATGTCCTCGATGAGGTCAGGCTACTAAGAGTTGGGTATCGAACTAGTTAAGCTTAGGGAAAAACACTCCAGCCGACCCAAGCAGCCTCCCATGGTAGAAGAAAAGAGAGACAACGGAGCAAGAGATCCTATCAATTTTTTTCTCGAGGAACCCCTCGCATGACACAGGAATGAGATGATGGATAATTTTTCCCAGATCCTTCAACGGTTTTCAATAGCAACTGAAGCACCTTCAACCAACAGTCACTTTGGAGATGCAACGCACTTTAAGGTACAAGTTAACTTTGATATTTCATTATTTGAAGGCCAGATATACATTGACACTTTGGAAAAATGGTTAAGTTTGCTATAGGGTTATTTCTTTGTCCAAAAATTTTCCAACAGTGAAAAAATCACCTTCGTGTTCCTTAAATACCTTCCCCATATTAGAGATTGGTGGGAGACTTACTATGAACAACATGTCGAAGATGATTTTGCAATTTTTGGGCCAGAACCCACTTGGGCGACTTTTGTTGATGCCCAGAAGGAGCAATACTACCCTATTGGAAACTATGATGACCAGTACACGAGATGGACAACGCTACGTCAGGAGAGAGACCAAACAGTGTTGGAGTATGCCAACATCTTCCATACCTTGTGCACAAAGTTGGTTATTAAATATTCCGAGAAATACCTAATCCTGAAGTACCACAGTGACCTACACAGGTACATCCAAACAGATATGGAGTTCCTGGACATCTCCTCACTAGGAGTCGTTTACTGATATGCTCTCAATATCGAAAAAAAGTTCAAGAAAAAGAATAAGTGGGATTTCATTTCTGCAAACCCATTGCAGAAGCACGATAAAGGTGGTCCTAACTCCCAAAGAAAAGATGGCCAACCCCGGGACAATTAGTCCAAGTCACAAGAAAATAAGGGTAATGAGAAGTTGAAGAAGGACACTAGAAAGTAGTGTGAGTTCAACAATATCTCTTGGCACAACATTAATGAATGTTACTCCAAACTGTCATTGTTGGCTGAGACAAAATCCTCAGATTTGGATGTCGAATCAGACTTTGATTCAGAACTGGATAAGAGAAAATAGATCATTGATGCAAAACCCAGCGTCACCATCGCTACCACAAAAGTCTAGCCAGAAAAACCAAAGGAGCTTGAAGAAGGGGAGCACCTCTTCCACTCACAGATGTGGGTGAAGGGGACCCACCTCCATTTCATTGTTGACAATAGTAGCCAAAAGAACCTAATATCAACAAATGTTTTCAAGAGATTGAACCTAACAATGACGTCGTATCCTTAGCCATACACCATTAGTTGGCCAGCCAAGGACAAGATATTTGCGTCAGCTAGCAATGTCGTCTGCACTACGACATCAAACCCTTCAAAGATGAGGTATTGTGTGATGTTTCCAACCTTGAAGGTTGTGATGTTCTTTTAGGACAACCATATATGTGGAAGCATCATGGTGTTTATGAATCTAGGCCACGTAGTGTTATTATTACTTTGGGAGGTCAAATCTACAAGGTACCGAAGACAGTTCCAACTATTGTGATCTCTTTGATCTTCGTGAAGCAGTGCAGAAAGGTGGTCTCTCAGACCAGGAGATTTTTCCTCTTTATGGTCCGACCGAAAGGTGAACAGAAGGTCACTGCAACCGCCAAAACCTCTGCACAATGTCTCTCTACACAACAACAACAGGTGGACAAGATAGTAGAAGAGCATAAATACATCTTTGCCTCGCCTATTGGGGTACCTTGGCACTCTCAGGTAAAGCACTCAATTGATTTGATACCTGGTTCTCCTCTGCCTAATAGCCCTGTATACATGTGTTATGTTATGGAGAATGAAGAAATCAAACGCCAAATCCAAGAACTTCTAATTATGAAGGGTCATATTAGACCAAGCTCTTCACCTTGCGAGAGCCCAATTGTTCTGGTACATATGAAGTACAAGACATAGAAACTTTGTATTGATTACAGATCCCTGAACAAGATCACTGTGAAGAACCGATACCCAATCCACAAATTGATGATCTTCTCGATCAGCTCAAGGGAGCCAAATTTTTAGTAAGATTGATCTGAATTCAGGCTACCACCAGGTGTCGATTAAGAAAACTGATGTATGGAAGACAACCTTCAAGTCTAAATAAGGTTCCTTCGAGTGGTTGGTCATGTCTTTCGACTTCACTAATGCCCCAATAACATTCATGCAGATGATGGATGATATATTGTGGCCATTCGCAAACTCTTTTGTAGTCGTATATATGGATGACATCCTCATCTTTAGAAAAACCTGGGACGAACATTTGAATCACATTCAACAGGTCTTGGGTACCCTGTGACAACATAAGTTATATTCCAATTTGGAGAAGTGTTCATTCGGTATGCAGAGAATCCAACATTTGGGATACATTGTGGATGAGAAGGGTGTGCGTGTGGATCCGATCAATATCCAAGTCATCCACGATTAGTCGGCCCCAAAGACATTGACCGAGCTCTGCAACTTCTTGGGCCTCACCAACTTCTAATGTAGGTTTTTGTTAGGGTTCTCTCATATCACTTGGCCCCTAAGCCAGGTGACCAGGGGTGGAGTGAAGGCCAAGTTTGTTTGGGTCATGTCCCAACAGAAATCATTTGAGGATTTGAAATTTTGTCTCTACTCAGCACTAGTCTGTATTCTGCCAAACCTACAACAACCATTTGATATTGAGACAGATGCTTCAGATTATGCTATCAGTGCAATCCTCACTCATCATGGGCATCTAGTGGCCTATCACAATGAAACACTATCTGATGTTGTTCTCAGATACCCCACCTACGAAAAAGAGATGTACTCCATTGTGCAGGAATGTCGAAAGTGGAAGCAATGCATTTTAGGGAATGAAATGGTTATCCACACTGCTCACATGCCTTTGCAATTCATGCAGACATGGGGAAAGTTACAAAATAACCGCCATCAGAAGTGGTCCACGTACCTGAAGAAATTTCACTTGAACATCAAGTACAAGAAAGTCAGCACCAACCATCTTGTAGACTACCTCGGTCAACCCCCGATTGTGGTGCTAACCATTGTTTGTAACTCATGTGGGCATGAGATGTCCGAGTGGCCACAATTATACAATAGTGACTCTAAATTTACTACTACATATCAAACATTAAGTGTAGGAAAACCAATTCTAGACTTTCATCTCCAGGATGGACTATTATGCCATTTGATCCATCTCAGTGTTCCTTCGAGAAAGCGTGCAAATATGATTTGGGAGCTCATTACATTCGAGTGGAAGGACACTTTGGTGTGGAAAAAATAGTGGCAATACTGTAAAAACATTTTTATTGTTCAAAACTTTGACAATATTTCTTCAAGTACATCATATCTTACACTGTCAGCACCATTGCCAAACCCTCCATCATGAAACAGGGGCTTCACACCCCTCTTCCTACTCCATATAGGCCTTGGGAGTCCATCTCCATGGATTACATGTCTGGTCTACCTTCAACCAAGCATGGGAATGACTATGTCTTTGTGGTCATTGATCGATTCTCCAAGATGACAGTTTTGACACCTTGCAAGAAGAGCATCACAGTCGAGGTCACCGCTAAGATCTTCTTTGAACATGTTTGGATTCATTTTGGGCTCCCACAGACTTTATTTCAGATCGAAACAATGGGTTCTTGAGTAATTTTTTGTCTAACCTGTGGTCAATGATGGACACCAAGTTGACCAAATCGACCGTCTTCTACCCACAGATTGATGGACAAACAGAGGTAGTCAACAGGATGATTGTCCATATCCTGGGGATGTACAATTCCAAACATCCACACACATGGGATACAAAATAATGGTGGCAACTTATCTCTGAAGAGAGAGATGTGATTAATAGAATATGAGTTTTATTGTACAAAGTTTGTGTGCTTTGCATTTTGCAATCTTTTGTATTCCAGATAGTGATTAATAGGATTTGAGTTTTACTGTATTATCGAGTTCCTTGTAATATCTCTGTGTATTTCCTTGTTATATATTTGTTATATCTATGTCTTCATGTCGTTCTCAATATAATTCAGATCAATGAGATAAATTATTTTGCTTCAAGGCCTCCAAATGCACCTAAGGAAACTGAACTTATTTGAGCTTGGGTAGATCATCTTAATAGAGAAGCAAACCACCCAGATGGTGAATCTGTAGATGTGATTAATTGGCCTACAATTGGTTCATCTCCCATAAATGAGTATAACACTAAAGGGTTATTTGATATGGCATTTCCAACATTGTTCCCTAAAAGTGAAGTTGTTTCATTACAACCACAGATGAGAAATGTGCATCTTCATGAATATGAAAAACATGTTCTTAGATATCGTGATAACAGGTTTGGGAAGCACCCTCGATTTAGATAAATTTTACTTAATATCATCATTAGACATCATGCTTAAGCTTCATCTACAGTTTTTGTTAAAAAAATTATGGCAGAACTACCTTCAACGGTTGATGAGTTATGAGAACATTTACAAAATCTTCCCAGTTCTAGACTTGTAAATAGATTAATGAGATTCGGTCATGTACTAAGAGGTACATGTGCATATTGGACCAAGTGTCTGTGCAAAATTATGTGACTTGATTCAATAGATTGGTTGTCCCAGGATATTCTTCACACTAAGTGCAACATATATGCAGTGGCTAGAATTGCATAAATTAATGCTCGGTACTTTCCCTACAGATCCAAGGCAAGCAAAGAAATGGAGACGTCAAAATGTAATTGGCAATCCTCATATTGTAGCAAGTTATGTGTATTTGAGGAAAACAATGTTTCAAGATGAGATTTTTCTAATTTTCATCATGCTACAAAATTTGTGTGTTGTTATGAATGGAAACATCGTGGATGTCCACATGTGCATGGGTTTCTATGGCTAAAATATGCTCCCAATATGGACACATTGAATTGGGATGACCTTCTTCAAGTTATATTTGCAAAAGAACATTTTGATAGGTCTGTGCATGCTTTCAATCCACACAATGAACACCAGATAAATATCCCAATTCGAAGAAATGATGATGATCATCCCTACTTAAAGGACACTCAACAAATATTTCAATCTAATCCAATGATGGACTATGAAGAACTTTTGAATTGTGTTGAGTGCCACATAACATGCAATGAGAAATCATGCCTTCGAAAGAAGGGTGGAAAATTAGTGTCTTGATACAAGGCATCATGGGAGCTATGTAAGATGCCAAGACTTTATGTTGATGAGAATGGAGAAAAAAGGTATGAACCTAGACAAAATGATGATAGATTAAATACACAATAATGAAACATTGATGATGTAGCGAGTAAATGTAGACTGGAAACTTATTCTTTCTAAGCATGTGATCATTAATTACATAGCAAAATATGCAACAAAAGCAAAAAAAGGATCGAAGACCTTTCATGATATGTTGACACATATATCATCTAATCGAAATCCAAATGAACCAACAACATCTGCATATAGGAATTTTTATGTGAGACCATTGTTGACAAGGACATAGGAGCACAAGAGACGTGTCATTTGCTTCTGGAACTTCCTCTTTGTGAAAGTCGTCGTACATTTGTGGTTCTAAATATTGGGATGAAGGTTTTCAAACAAGTGAAATTTGATATAGATAACGACCATAATGATAATACTTTTATTGATGCATATACTAAGAGACATATGAATATGGTGCAACTTGCATTGATAGTTGTTGCTAGATCTTGGCCATATGACAAACACCGCCATGGTAATAAATGGTTACCACGAAACAATGAAGCCATTGTACGAGTGTTTCCTAAGTTTAGTTCAACTCCCCCTCATGAAAATGATAAGTTTGTGGAATTTTGTTGGTCCAAGTTGGTGTTGTACAAGCCATTATGTGATTTTCATATAGATATAGGTACTGCAACTAATGACATCATAGAAAATTGGGAAAACTTTCATTACAACCCTCGGCATGTTGATCGTAATCTAGTACCTCCAAAGGATCCACCTCAAAGTGAAGATGCCAATGAAGGTTTTCTAAATGTGCAGAGAGATTTTAGGTAGCATGAGTGGGAGATTATTTCAGGTTTGTATACGAATAAGTTTATAAATGCCAATGCATTTGACATGATTGAATCCAGGAATGGAAAATTGGATCTCTAACTTTGTGGATGAAGAAACATCAAATTTTGCAGTGAACTTCATATCCTAGAAGCGAAAAGTGAATGCAATTGTTACTATTAAATGTTTAAACAATTATTCATTTGAAATTTTAGGGGAAAAACAAAAAATAGCATTTAATAAAATTCTTGAGAATTATAGAGGAGGTGGTCATAGAGAACCCTTGCATATGATTATCCAAGGCACAACAAGTACTGGAAAGTCTTACTTGATTGGTGCTATTAATAAACATGCCCTAGAAAGTGAATCCCTTCCTCATAAGATCCCCTTTCTTCTTTTGGCCCCCACCAGTGTTGCAACATTCAACATATTTGCATCTATTATACACTATGCACTTCATATACCAGTAAGGGACATGGCCAATTTACAACAGTCACGTTTGATTACCTTACAAGAGGAGATGAGACATATCAAATACATTCTTATCGATGAGATGAGTTTTATAGGGAGAAATTTGTTAACACAAATCAATGCTCGACTTCCTCAAGCTTATTCTAAAAATTCTATTGTTCCTTTTGGAGGTAGATCAATTATATTGGTAGGTGATTTCAGACAACTACCTCTTGTTCTGAATAGACCTGCATATGCATGTGAAGGTCATGCAAAAGAATTATGGAATTTATTCAAAATTGTTGTAACTCTTGATACAATGTTCAAGCGAGATGGGAAAAGCAAGATCATAAACGCTTTTGACATTTGTTAATGAATGATAGAGATGCAATTCTTATTGCAGAAGACTAGAGATTACTAATGACATGTACAAATATCAATATGGATGGTTCCACAAAAGAGTCATTTGATAAGGCTATACATTTGTTTGCAACAAATGATGATGTCCACAATCACAATAAGCATTGTTTGATATCACTAAATCGCCCTATTGCACAAAGTGTTGCTACAAGAGTGAATACCAACTACTCCATGGAAGCAGATGAGGAAAAATTGGGCAATGAGCTTCTTATTGTTGTTGGCGCTAGGGTTATGCTTACTTCAAACTTATGGACTAATGCAGGACTTGTCAATGGTGCCCTTGGGGTAGTTGAACATATTGTGTATAATCCAAGAACATCCCCTCTTGAACCTCCCACATATGTTTTAGTAAGATTTGATAACTATGTGGGAGTTCCATGGGATGAATTATTCCCTCAAACTATTCCTATTATACCTATTGAAAGAGGTAATAATAAACAAATTTCATTGAGACTTGCTTGGGGATTAACAATCCATAAGTCCTAGGGATTGACATTAGAGAAGACAACTATTATTATTGAAAAGACAAAGCGATAAGGTCTCACTTTTACTGCAATATCTCGAGTTAAAGCTTTGCATAGTCTTCGATTTCAACCTCCATTTCTATATGATCGATATGAAAAGATGAAAAAGTGTGTTGGTGTGTCTAAGAGAAAAGTTGAAGAAGACATATTGAGATCAATTACTATGTAATACATGAGTTATTCTATATCTTCTTCATATCACTTCTTAATGATATGTAGTATATATGTTATTCAATATCTTAATCATTCCATTTTGTTATTATTCAACATCTTCATCACTAAACATTGCCAATGTTATTATTCAGATTCATAATGATGTAAATTTCAAAATATCAAGTTCATCTAAAGCATATACATATCGGTTCCTTCCCGCGACTGGAACCAGCGTAGATCCATCTTAACTTTGGATCTATCATGCACCGAGAAGGATCAAATCTCTCGAAGTGCAAACATTTCCTCAATTTTTTCACTCTAAAAAGAAGTTTGCACCTTGAGGAATTTGATCCCTCTCAAGTGCATGATAGATGTGGAGTTAAGATGGATCTAAGCTGATTATAGAATAAAACAAGGGTTAACTTGAGGGGTTAGCTTAACTGATTATTACCAATGTTGTTGAACATTTAACTAGTTTTGTGTCAATAAATGCCTAAGTGAGACTCAATAACTAAAGAGCAAGTAATTCAACTAATGATTAGATGACTTTTTTCCTAACCAAGTGCCTCAAAAGAGGCTTATGTCCACAAAGTAGAGGTAGATTTTTATATGGACTTGCAGAATCAATTTTTCTTCTAAGTATCAAGCTTGATCCATCGGTGGTTAATGGAGAGCAATCGCAGCCATAATCACTCGAGTTTAGTAGATCGTGTAAGAATGGAGGAGAGGTTGATGAAATCGATGTGAAGACAACGAATATCTTAAGCATGTGCAACGCATGACACAAGGAGCTACCCACACAATCTCAAGAACAAATAAATCCGGTGTGCTATATGTGAAATCGATCTTCGCTTGACATTTGAATGTGCCCATAATGCAAGAAGGCGTGATAGACAGAACCAGGTTGTTATCATTTCTCGATTTGGATCCAACCGTTAAGAAGCCATTTAATCATATCAGACCAAAGTTCACCACAATGTAACAGACTCTGTTGCATGGATAGAACTTCATAAGGCACTTTAAAAACTGCACAATTTAGCGTAAATTTGTCCAAAACTTACACTTAACAAAACCCTTATAATAATAAAATGAGAAGTCACTTGAACTAAACTGCCCTCGGGATTCAGCCCTTATTCATGTAATGCTTCTTACTGATAGAATGGAAGGATATATTTTCCTTTTGTCCATAGCTTCTAATCACTTGCCTTGTTCAATGTATGCCTCATTTAAAACTTTGAAGCCATGGAGGACAAAATTTATTTCTATACAACAAATAGCTATTTTCTACAAATATGTATTCAGGCCACTCACTCAAGTAAACAAAAAATCACCACTCCAAAGCATTTCCCTTTACATGTAAAAGACAAAGCCCATTTCCGCCAGCCTGTCAATAAAATTTGTTGTGGGAAGGGTTTCGAATTTGAGTAGAATACATATTAGCACTTGTAATTTTTGGCCATCCTTAAGAAGTTTATCGGCCTTTATTTTTTGCAAACTTTTAGAAGTTTATCTTTACCACACATCTCTGAGGTATCTGCCTTCTGACTGAAGTTTCTTTAATATTGACTCTGCTTGGCCGAAATCCAGAGACTCCTGCCAAAAGCACAAACTTTTTATTAGATAACCAGGGTGGATGCTAACTAATCACAAATGCATTAAACCTTTTAGACGATTTTCATGTGATTATCCATTCATAAGAATACTTACCTGTTGTTGAATGATGCTGAGCAATGTCTGATGTACATCTCTCGCCATGCCCTTTGCATCACCACATACATAGAGATAGCCACCTTCTGAAATGAGCTTCCACACATAGCTAGCCTGTATTTGCCAGTGAAATGGAAGATGGATGAGAGCCATAGTTAGCAAATTATTTCCGATCTGTACTTCGTCAAAATAAAATCACAAGACATGATATACAGATTTACTTTTCCTCTATATTTGAATTATAATTTGAATGTGGAATATTTTCCTCCATGAGAAAAATGGATCTTTGAACGTATTCACCTCTTTCAGAATTTTGTCCTGCACATATTCCTTTTTTGGACCTTCTCTGGAGAATGCCACATCCAGTTTAGATAATATGCCTTGTTCAACAAACTGGTTCAGTTCTTCCTCATAGATAAAGTCCTGCATGTACATATGCAATCATCTTTACTATTTAGTCTACTAGTGTGAGACACTAATCAGTCACTGTGAACTCCTATAAGTTTAATCAACAAGAAGTTAAGGTGACAGGGCCAATGTACCGTTTTTCTATTTCTGCATCCAAAGTAGAGGATAGCTTGCCCAAGCTGCAATCCAAATCTTTGCAACGCAGCTCTTTCCTGGAGGAAACCTCTGAACGGTGCAAGGCCTGTGCCAGGTCCCACCATGATAATTGGAATGGCGGGATCTGTGGGGAGCTTGAAATTTGACTGCCGAATAAAAATTGGTGCCATGCTATAATCAACAGCAGCTTCCCTGTAAGGAATGGAATCCTGCCAGATGCCATATATTTGTTAGAGTTGATATAAACTGTTTGCAATACAAAGAAACTCTTCTGAACATTGCTCTCTAGCATCGGTGAGTATGGATTCTGTGTTGTCTTACCTTCATCCATGTAGAGCACACACCTTGGTGTATGCGTCCTGTGGGGCTACAGCCATAGACTAGAGAACATGTAACATGGACTCTGTTTGGTGCAAAGCTGCCAACACACACCACAGATATCTCATGTGACCAGTATGTTTATTTAGGAAAGGAAGAGGATACATCATCAGTTGTTGAACATTACCTTGGGGACGAGGAGATAGAATAGAATCGTGGCTGTAAGCGAGGAGTAATTGAACCAAAAAATACTCCCAATGGAACCTTCACTGATGGAAACTCAGCAAGGACTTCTAGAAGACTCCTTTGGCATGACAAAACCCATTCAAAATATGTTTCCTGACAGATAAAAAGATCAGATTTCAATTTCAAAGACATAAACTTGTTTAAAACAGTCACATTAAGAGCAAATGTTTACAATTCAATTTACAAAATTCTCTCTGATTTAACTCAATAGATAACATCTGAGAAGCTAAGAGCAATATCTGTTGGCCCCATAAGTATGACATGCTCACAGACCATCAAATAGTTCTTTAAGGAAAACATACCTTCCCTTCTTGGGAAGATAGATATTTTAATCGTTCTGCTTCTCTGGAATCAGAAGCATATGCTGCTAATGCTGAAAGACACCCCTGTTGATCAAAACCATTTTCTGTCACAGTTTGCTTTGATTCACTAATGCAAGATCCTAGTGACATCCATGATTATTTTGAAAGACAGTTTCAGAAGTTAAAATGCAAGATGAGAAACATGCATGTAAACACAACAAATATAAGAAAGTTATTGTAGAACTGATTGCTCACAAGTCACAACTTATTGGCAACTGAGAGAATGTTCTGTAAAAATGCCACTGCCAACGAGAATTCCTTTATGGCATAACAATACCAAGAAACTACTTGTATTGAAGAAAGGTGTACTATGCAACTGACATACAAGCTAGTGTTTCAGTTTAATTTACTCTATCAAATTTGGACTACTGAATGTTCTACTACAAAAATATGGCTACTTACTTTACGAGGTGGATTGATCAGGTCTGCATATCGAGCTAACGCTGTCTGCAAAGTGCAGGGACCTGGGAAGGGAGTAGGCAGTGAACCACTGACAGGTAAAGGTGCCCCTGTTTCAGTTTCTTTGTGTAGGGATATTATCATATCAAGGGGATAATGAAGAAGCTTGGCTGCTGTTTCAACTGTTTCTTGAGTGTTCTCTGCATACACTCCAACATGATCACCCGCCTCATACCTACGCAAGAAAGACATATCAGCTTAGAAATCTTTTATCCGTTCCCTTTTGCTTGTCTCGAGAATACTGAAACCATGTAAACATTTAGTTCATACAGTTCTCAATTTAACCTTTTTGTAGAAATAAGAAGAATGGAGCATTATCAATTAGCACAAAAGGCTTCATCTCATTTCAGACTTATTTAGAGAATTTGCACAATAAATCTGTAAAAATAGATTCAGAACTCATATAGTTTCAATGTCTTTTTAGCATTTGTCCGAGGATTATAAGCACTGACCAGTATTCTACCCTTCCAGAGAATTCTTAATATTTTCCTTGACCGAAATACTAAATATTTTGTTCAAAATTCAAATATCACGAAAGCTTATAAAATTCAGATGACACCAAAATTAGAACTATGCTCACTTTAAGCCTGATCCAGCAATATCAAATTCAAGATGTGTGCAGGAGCGGTCTGATAGAGATGTGTGAAGTTCTCTCCGTAAGGAAACAGTGGCCCTGAACAAAAAACAAAACCAAAAGATGACAAAGTTACTATTTATGCAAACTATTGTGAACTTATTGAAGAATAGAATAAAATTTGCATCATATTTTTACCTAAAGGGATGATGAACATCATAAACAACTCCACCATTTACTTTAGAACTATATGATTCCTCCCCCGTTATTGTATCTTTGTCATGAATTACAAGCCGATACTCTGAAATAACAGCTGTGTATGGGGTAGAGCAGATTGGTCCATCATCTTCATCTCGAAGTAAACTATCCATTTCTGGCCACAATTGTTCTCTCCTAAGAACAATAGAAATCGTAAAGACCTAAAATAAAATTGCTGAATCTTAACTGCTCACAATTGTTAAGGTATAGTGTGTTGGGAAATTAATATAACTCATAAGCCCAGTTTACTCGAAGTTATTTCCTTCTGGAACAAGAAATTTAAAACTGGTTCAAGGCATACCAGGCAGCAAAATCATCCTCTATGATTTTGTCATCATCGCCAAGTCCACAAGGAAGCAAACGTTTAGCCCCTGAAAACCATGCATACAACACAAATTACAGCCTGTAATTGTAGAAACAAACCAAACAAACAAAATCATAACATAACATTCATGGCACTGATATCATATATGCACCTTGATTGGCTAATGCCTCATCAACTGTCAATCCGATCTGTAAATCACAGAATGAAACAAAGGGGCAGAGTAAAATCAGGAGATACAAACATATCACTTGAGTACGCTGGAATAGATATACAATTTTACATTTCACATTTAATTCAAAATGAAATCCAATTATCTTACCTTGTTGAAATGCTCGTATTGTCTGTTTCCGAGACCAAAGACAGCAAATGTGAGACCTGAAAACCTTGGTCCTTTTTCACCTTCCTGGAAGAAGAAGATCAAACAAAGATTAATACTCTTGTTACATCCATTGAAGCATTTTATACTTGTAAGAAACACAGTTCCCATTCTTGAATGTCAGAACCAAACACTAATTACCATTGTGATCCACTTATAAAATATGTCAGCATTATCTGTAGGTTCACCATCCCCGTATCTGAACAAAACCAAGTACAGTGAGATAAGATTGTCCTGAATCTTAGAATTATTTTATTTTAATGAATAAAATTTGCTTTAAAGAAAATGGAAGCATCAAAAAGTCTACAAATCAGAAGCAAGCAGACAGACTCCATTTGTCTTTGCTTAAAATTCATCATCCAATAATGATGAATTCTTTTTGTTTATTCACATTTAACACACATGAATCCTGTTAGATTTTAGATAAGAACACCTCAGGAGAGAAAAATACACAAATGAAATAGATGGATCCACAATACTTACGTGGCAAGAGTAAAAATGGTAAACTTTTCTTTTGACAATTTCTCTTCATATTCGTCATCTTCCTCAGCATACTTATCCTGCAACGTGTCAGAAAACAAGTTAGACTGATTTTCCTGGTATGATTGCTCAAAAGCAGTTCTAGGTCATTGTCAAAGACTGGTTTACCCATTATGCTGAGTGTATTGAGTGACCTCGGGTTCAAATATGGGTATAGTCACTACTGCAACAAAAGGAAAATCTCTTATCTGATAAAAGTAAGGTATTTTGACATACTTACCAGTTCAACTATCTCAAAAACCACTTTGTCATTGTACCTTACTTTACCCTCCTCTGCAATTGTCTGCACCAAAAACAAAACTTTGATTGACTGCAACTTGAAAATTTAAGCTGTTCCTTATTGCAAAGTAGAGTCTAACATAGAACACTGAACAATGTAATATTCTAAGCTCTTGATTCAAGCTTAATAGGAATTTTATGCATTTGGGCTACGGCAGTGAAAAATTGCAATGCAAAACCATCTTCACATGGTACAAAGTTATCATCTTATATTTTTGGTTCTGTATTGAGTTAGATCCTCCACACCTGCATACTGAACATAGGGCTGCAATGACTTTGCCTATTTTGCTACCCATACCTAAAGAATGGGCTTCCAGAAGGAATCATTTCAGGTTGTCATCCAAATCAACTTCTACTTTAACATGTAAACACTACACTGGAAACACTTTTTAGCTCACAATAATTTGCACTATATTTGACTAAAATTTTGCACTTCGTTTCATTTTTAAAGTACCTTCCAATGTACTTCGAGAGCTATCTAAGATAAGATAATTTTATTAATGACCCCAGGTCACCAAAAGAATAGGCCAATGGAACTAGAGAATACTGTTAGTCACAAACATAATGTGGAAGTGCCAAGGGTATTCCTCAAAGCTAAAAGATAAAAGAGACACGACTGAAAATAATAGAACGAAAATAAGAAATGGTGGCCCAAGAGGGTAGACCCTAGAAAAGAGAGAGAACCGCTACATTGCATTAGATATAGAGGTAGATGAAGAGAAGAGAGTAGAAACATTTCCATCTGCATCAATCACTCTGAGGGTACCAAATTACCAATGCAATGCTTGATAAGGTCCTCCAGGGAGTGATCAAGATTGAGAGGGCCAAGCTAGGTGATCTTGGGTGGAGCTTGGAGATAATCAACTGAAGCTCTCCTAACACTCAAAGTTGAAGAGAAAATCTAGCAATGTGTGTCCGGTTGCCCAACTTGGGCTATAAGGTAGCGTCGAAGTTCACACTGAAAGCAGGTACCTCTTTCTGTCATGATAATAGTTCATCCAATCGCAGAACAGAAGGATGTGCATTATCTCACTAATCCAGTATCACCTACACCCACGGATGGGGTCTGCAAAATGCTTTAGCGCCTCTAGTCCCCGAGATAGGCTAGGAGGAGGTGACAATCTTGGTGGGGTAGGGTTTGGATAAATCTTGCAATGCCTATCATCTATGATTAATCACCTCGGGTATGAAGAGGGATAGATAGTACTAATCAGAATAGTGAAAGAAGGTAGCAAGGGGCCCTCCAAAATCATGGTCTAGATAGTGATATCCCCCTTGGATCTCACAATATATGGGACATCTAAAATTGAGACGCTCCTCTATATCAATCTCTTGTAGTTGGAAGAATTGGAAAATCATCTGTCTATGGAATATAGTGATCAGAGGCAACCTGCAATAAGTGAGAGCAAACCCTCAACTCACTGAGCAGTGAGCACAATCTTGCACCCATGTGGCCAATGAAACCGAATCTAGTCTGGGTGTACAATGAGGCCATCTTCAAGTTGCAGAAATGCTCATAATAGAAGGCCATCTTAGGAGCTGTTAGCATTTGAACTGGAATGGTTCCAAGGTAACTGGAGAATGTACGTTATGACATCATAGTCTCCCTGCACTTGGGTTTAGTGCTTGTTAACCATGGGGGGGGTGGGGGGGGGGTCACTACACAACTTGTAAGCAAATTGTGAACTATAAAGATCAAAGAACATTGCCAAACTGCAATAAATGTTTTCTGTAATTTAAATTATCGGACCTGTAATTTGCATTAAAACACAGTAAACAGAAAGTTGGAATGCAGATCTACACCTAGTAATAAATTTCTTCCTTAGGAAACATGTAAATCTGCTGTTAGAACACGAAAATGTGCCCTTAAAAGTGCAGATCTGGGTGTAGAAATACGAAAAACAGCAACTGTAAATATCGAAACTACAAATAATGACTTCAGTGCCTTGACTACTATGGACTATTGAGTTAAAAAATTGACTATGAGGGAGCGATGCCCGATGTTAACCAATTCAATAGATTAAAGTAACACAAGTGACACCATGAATCAATGAGATATAGCCACAGAATAGATGTTGCCTTTATTTCCAAAGTTTAAGTACAAAGTTTAGGGGAATATTAGCTTCAACTACAAGAACTCCAAGGGTTGTCCAACCACTTCCGAAGCACCTTCTTACACTTATGTACAGGGATGAATTCACAATAACAAAGTGTAAGCAACCTCTACCTCTCACTGAAAAGTATGAACCCTCACGAAAACTATGAACCCTCACACTCAGTCCAACCGGAAAGAGGGGTGTGAAGACAAAAGACTCAAGAAAAATCACAACTCAAGGATAAGATTGACCCTTCTTCACCCTACCCCTTCACCTCTATGGGATAGGCATAGGATTGTACAAAATATCCAGCTATCAATAGAAGTCAAAGATGCAATATGCCAAAGATAAATTCCTCCAAAGAGGGCGCATGAGATAAAAGAGGATAATGCAAGAGAATAATCCAAGTTTAACTCAAGTAAACCCTCCCCCAAACCATGTGCTCTCTTCCTTGATGAGGATAGACTAAGTAAAATAGGCAAGTGCTTCAAAGCACCCTCTCCAAATCCATGTGCTCCACACTGCTGGAAATAGTATGCATAAGAAGGAAAGTCACCAACAAAATTCCCTCTACGCCATAAATATCCTCCTCTAAAGGGTGCACTCTACCTCTAGGAGAAGATATAAGGCTCCAAGTAAAGCAACCACCAAGAACTCTCATCTTTAAGCCACACGCTCCCCCTAGGATGAACATAGAATGTGTATTTTAGGAAATTTCCTAAAAAACACTCCGCAAAACATAAATAGCCCCTCGTGCCATGCACTCTAGCTGTAGATAGGAATAGCATATCTAATCAAAGAAATTTCCCCGGATAGGCATCTTTGACTCATGCACTCCAAGTATAAATTGTAGGCCCTTCTATTACTTAATTTTCCTTATTAAAAAACTATTTTTTTCAGCTACTATTCAACACATGTTTCTCTGAAGCAACCCTGATTTAATCTACCATTTAACCATTTAAGTTCCGACAGTTCAACCTTCAACTCTAATTCTTAATATGCATAAAGCTTAAGCTTTCCATGCGAAACTCAACTTCAAATTTAAATGACACTTTTTTGCATTTGGAAACCAAAAACTGTCCCAGAGTCCACTTTACAAAAAAGCAAGCATAAAACTTTCCAAAAAACTGATCCATGCAGGATGGAGAATTTTGCCATTAAAATACTGGACTTCAACACATCAGTATTAACAAAACTTCCCATTTTGTACTTCAAAAGATAAAAGAGTGACCTCTCTTCAGACATTCACAAGGGTCTTAAATTTACAGTTGATAGTAGTGTACTGTCATAGCTATCATCAAAAGGGGGAAGATATAGAAGATGCATATCATCATTTCCCATGGGAATTTCAATGGCCCACAACTCTGGCTTTCATTCTCGGAAATCTTTAACTTGGACCTATTTGCGACTATATGAGAGATTTTTTTTTATACTAAATCTCTTTTTTTCTATGTTGCATTGATTTTTGGGATGGGGGAACGACGGGGATGGGGGGACGCGTCCCCGAGAACTAGATCACACCCCCAACTTTTTCAGGGGTCATCAATAATATATATATATATATTTTCCTCGGAAAAAAGCGTAATTCTATTCATCTGGAGAGAACCAAATTAAATTCTATAGGTGCATCTAGCACATGCGTAGATAGATCCCAATGGGAAAAATAGATGGCAGAAATGCCATAAAAAAAGAAGAAATACTAACTCGAAATGATCCTTGAAATGGGCCGGTGAAGACCCCACACAAGAGAACCCGAGAAATGTAAAAACCCCAAAAATGCACTCCTAAAAGACCCAGGAGGCCGGAAGGACCAGGTCAGAGAGGTATGAAAACCTCAGATCGGCAAGACCAAAAGCAACAATATTGAAGGAAACCTCGACCAACATGTGACCAAAACTTGCACGCCCTCCCAATAGGACCTCAAAGTGTCAAACCGCTACACCGCACGCCCAAGACAGGACCTCAAAGCTTTGGTACAAACCATGTCAAGTGGAGGAAGGGAGACATAAATAGCCGCCAAAAGGAGCCAGATCAAGAGCATACATCAAACCCTGAACAACCGAAGAAACCCAAGAGAGGAACCGCATAAACGGAGAAGAAAAAAGTGGAATCACCATGACGCAATCCCAGATCCACGCTCCCTCTGAGGATGAACCGCCCACCACTCCAGAAGACTACAGATATGTGGTAGAAAACCCAGACAACGCCCCCCAGATGCACCACAAGCAATCGGAAACTGTAGAAATAATGGGTCCAGGGAAAAACCAGATTTGAAGAGAAAAACCGCAAACACACCAGTTGGCTTATCCGAAGAAGACCAGAACCTCAGTTGTCAAGAGACCGGATCTAGAACATGAGATGGAGTCCGCAACAAATCTCGCAACCTCCAAAAAAACGCAGCCAAAGAAAAACCAGGAGGAAAAATCTGCCAAGAGGCTCCCAATCAATCAGATCTGCCCACTGGAAGGCACAATCATCAACAAAAATAAGGAACAAACAATCCCCACTCCCAGAAGAGCATCCGGAAGCAACGAATCAGCACTGAAACGCCATAGAACCCGCGGCTAGTGGTTGCATGAAACCCCGACACCTTCCAAACCACTGAATAAAAAAAACTCCAGCGATCACATCCACCGAGGCCGCCTTTGCCCCACCTCCACCGAGGAGTAGAATACAAGCACGAAAACGACGCAGAAAGGGAGAGGGGTTTGCAGCTAAGGAAACCCT
>ML783051.1:697068-707151 GCA_009831015.1 Picea engelmannii | reverse complement strand
CGACTTCTTATTCTGCCTATTACATTTATATTTTGACCAATCCGCAAAAGGGGATTTGGTCCTTTACAATAGCCGACATGATCAATCCGCAATGGGGATTGATCTAATGAATAATTCCACAATAATAATCAGAATACACTTTGCAGCTACATTATTTCAACAATGAGCACTTGTTGTGAATCTGGCATCTCAACATATCTCCATCTCATACTTGTCAAAGGACTACTCCCCTAGAAGCGATAACTGTCTACTATTCGTTGAGTCTTGGTCACCAAATTAGCTCACTTGGAGCTTTGATATTACATCATCTCACATAAGAAGAACAAAATTAACAAGGCTACATGTTCCAAGGACTTACACTTTTCCTCATCAACATTCCTACTTCTTGTCTTATACAAGAGGGATACAAATATGCCTAACCAGATTTACAAACACACCTCACAAGACCCAAAATTCAAGGATTATGCATTCAACACTAGCTCTTACAGCCACATATTCTTTACATTATGCATCAACATTTCATTTAGCACTCCAAACATGGAGTTACATAGGTATAAGAAACACATTTGTTACAACATTCTACAACACAAAGCATCTAACAAAGTTACCATACACCTCTTGCAAATCCTTTCCTTTTCCATTACACAATTGCACACCTATAAGTTGTCCCTAACAATCTTTGTCTTTAGTGAGTCCATGAGGTTTTCTTCCTAACAATCATGAATGTTTATTTCTCCATTGCATATTCAACCACATTGTTAGCCCTCGTAGATCTGACAATTGTGCAATCCTCTTATCGTAGATGTGAGCAAAAGGATCCATTTAGCAAGAGAAAAATAGCAACACTCACCATGTTTTTTCATGCATTGTCTTATATTGTAGCACTTCTTTGGAAATATCTCTCTCTATTGCACATTATTTTATCCCACACCAAACCAACAAAAAATGCAGACTTAACGTATTAAAAATAGCAGTCCCCCACAGCCTTCAACACACACATGTGCAAGTTTATTTTTACACAAGGACCACCACTAACAAATTGTTTACACGAGTATGAAATGGCTTGTGCCTTTAATTAGCACTTATGGCCTCCATCCAACAACACATAGACCTGTCGTAGCCTCTACCAATAGGTTTCAATGACAAGTCATAGTTGTATATTTTTGTTAATTTGTAGCAAGCTCCAATCTTGCAACTATAGCCTTTACCGCAACCAATGACACTGTCACAAAATTACACAGCTTGCATGACTCTCACAACTCTCTATAGCTCAAGGTAGCTACACCCTCCACAAAACACCATCAGGGTCTCCATTGCCACCACCGTAACAAGATCCACCACATCCATAGCCTCTAAAACCACTGCAACCACCTCCATAACCACTAGTAACACCATTCCCATACGAAAACGTCATCACAGGCACATTCCCATGGAATTTTACTTGCCACCACAACCATCGATCCAATACAACTACTTCGTGTTTGGGATCCTCTTTTCTCTTTCCCTTCAAAGGGTGTTCTTCCCCTTTATGCATGACCAACCTACAACTTCTCATGTAAGCCATCACCATTGCTTAAACAAGTCGTCACCACTACCTATTCTAGCTACTGTACTTGTAACATTAACCCACAGCCCTTGGGCTATGCTTTGAATCTCTTAGCTTCGTGAACCATCCGATCGATCTCCTCGTTGCTCAATCAACCCTTGTCATTGGTGATGGTGATCTTGCTCTTCACTCCAAGGGTCATGTCCTCTATCAAAGAACATGTTAATTTGCAGGACATCTCTTAATGTAGGAGGGATGTCACTTGGCTCAAACTTGCCCAACAAATTGTTGTCCCTCATAGACTTGGATTAACACGTCGAGTCGAATACCAGAATAGATGGAGAAGATTTTTTCTCTCTTGGTGGGGATGGTGGTGTTCTTGGAAATCAATAGCACGATAATGCCTCTCACAGTTTCAATCTTGAGACTAAGAGGTGTGACATTGAGAAGCAACAAATCCTATACTTTCTAGTTTCCTTCTCCATAGAGAACGACTGCGTCCATCGTTGCTTCATAGGCCATGTCTCATTAGGATTAATGTCCTTGGACAACTCCTCCTAGTTGAAGAAGTCTTGTAGAATTTTTTATATTTTATGTATATGCATTAACCCACTTACCAAAGTGACTTCCTCGATCTTGCTCTTGTCCATCTTAACGTCCTATTGGCATTTCTCCATACAATACATGCATTTCGACTAAATTTATATTCTAAGTGGCTCCAATCATACTAATTCCATGAGCTCCTACTCATTCCCTCACGAACATAAAACATCCCACCATGCAAGACACACTCCTACCCATCACTTCCCAGTGATCCTCATATCACTCACTTCCCTCCTCATCTCAAGACATATACATGCTAGCATGTCCTCAAATCATACATATAGTCTTTACATATATCCCTACCATATCACCACCATGAACCCAACTACAACTACTTCAACTCTAGCATGCACGCACTAGCAACAACCAATCACAATTGTTGGTCAACTAAAGCTCAAACACCAACTATTATAAATACCAACACCAACACCAACACCATAACCAATGCCCTACCAGAGTTGTATAGGATTGAGGTATAGGGCCAATGGCATCACCTACAAACTTAGCTTTGATACCATGTTAAAAAAGATAAACAGCAATACAAGAAACTTGCAGAAAAATACATGCCAAAATTAGCCCAACACATTAAAAGCTCGCACAAAAGACTATCCCCGAGATTATAGTGGAGAAAATCCCCCAACCAGGTAAAAAAAAACTCCATTGTGAAATCTGTATTCTATTCTGACATACATTAATGCTTCAAAGGATCACATTTATAAGGTGAGAATGTAACATGTTATCTCATACAGAGATGAATCTATCAACATCATAAATAGGCTTATGCACATGTAATGGTTCATGCATGTAACTCCTCCCAACCTTGTGATCCTTACCATTCTGTGGATTCCACACATGCCACATAAAAATTGGGAGTTACATTCCAACACTTCCTGGGATTAGGTAGGGGTAAAATATCATTCTTTATTTATTATCCCTCTCTAGTGGAAGGGGTCATCTTGGGGGATAAGTGGATGATTAGCCCATAGGAAGAACCATATGGGATGGCATCTTCTTTTTATGGAGAAGACATTGCTAAGCCACTTTCAATGAAGAAAATGCCTTGCTTGAACCAACTTTCAATGAAGAAAATGCATTGCTTCACCCAAGGAAGTTGCTATGTTTGAATCTGATTTGGCAATACAATTTGCAGCTACGATCAGAAATTTTAGAAAAGAAATTGATTCTCTTGAAGTTGAAACCAAAGTAAAAAATGCCCGTGCTTCTTATTTACATAGTGTTATAGCGTCAATTGCCACCTCTGAAGCATTGATGCTCTTTTTTGGCCTTATCCCTATCCTCCTTATAGACAACTATTCCCCATACCTCCTTGAGTCCTAAAAAAATATATTTTGGAGGATGTGCATGCCCTCACAACTATGCAACCCGCATACATGCGGGCTACTTAAGGGACACCCGCATACATGCTAATAAATGTTCAAAAAAATATAATTATGCCAAATTAATGATGAGTCACAGGATTGGTTAGTTGCCTAACTCCTTTTTCGCATACTCAATTGTCTCTAACCAACTAGAGACTATATAAAAGGAGCATTTGCCTCATGGAGAAAGGGAATGATACTTTGCACATTCAAGCAAACACTTATCTGGCTATTCCCGTCGAGTCTGTAAGACCATTATATCCCTGTTGATGCTGGTCTCTTGACCTAGAAACCTTTGTTTCTAGCTTCCTTCTAATCACCAACTATCTTGCCAAGAGTTTCCCTTTATACTCTCTTTGGGCCTGTGGTGACTTCAGTGTCAAGACCATCCTTATAGCATGAGCCGAGGTGGAGGAATCTAGGATCTCTATCAACAGCACAGGTGCCGCATCAGATAGGTAGAAGTTGTAACCACCTTGTTGTTGTTCATTAATAATACAGAAAACTCATTCCTTCGAAGTGTATTGTGTTGTTATTTTGCATATTTGCAATACTTTTGTATACATTTCAGTAGAATACTAATTGCTTCGATCTTTTCCGTTAGTTTCTCATAGAACTAACGGGTAGTTATTAGTATAACTACCTCTCTGTATAGATATACTTGTTCAAGGTTCTTGCAAGTTACAGAGAGACCATTGGGAAGGAGCGAAAGGACTCCGTCAATTGGGGACGACATCGAACGTTGGGATCCTGGTGAGTTGTTTTTTCTCTTTCTTCCAATAGTTAGTTATTTATTCAAAATTTGGTTATTATATTTTAGTTTGTGATTTTGTATGGAATGTACTTTGTATATGGTCATTGGTATGTTGTTGTAAGCCCACTACTGTAGGGGTTTTCCCCGAAAGCACATAGTAAAGGGGAATAGCATACACCTACTTTGGTTGGAAATGTATGATTTTAGGATGTGTTTTCTTTTGTGCACTACAAAATATGAGATGCATTAGCTTAAGAAAAAAAAGTACAAGATGGCCCACAATGAGGCAAAGCCTAATCCATCCTAGGCTAGGGTTTCACTAGACTCCCAAACCACCTCAGTAGCTCCACCTTCTTTTGGAGAGTCAAGTTGTTTCTAATAAATGCTAGGTTCTTCAAAATCTGCCTCAACCCCATCTTTTATCGGCCATTTGTGAAAAATCAACCATCCACTCATACAAACCCTAAAACTTCCATAGAAGCAATTAGAACAAGTGTAGGCGCTCCACCTTGCCAAAGAAGGAAGTTTTCTAGTGGATTATTCCCCATTGAAAATGTAGAGACATTCTCAGTCCTGCCTCAACCCCATTTTTGTTGGCCATTTGTGGAAACTCAGAGCCATCTACGTCAAACCCTAAAACTTCCAGAGAAGCAAAGGAACAAGTGTAGGTGCTCCACCCCTACCAAAGAAGAAGTTTTCTAATGAACCTTTCCCCATTGAATATGTAGAGACATTCTCAGTCCTGCAAGTCTCTTTGGAGGTAATCTGAGCCAACTTTAAAAACTACATAAAGAACATTTTGATCTGGAGGTCCAATGGTCCCTGGACAAGCTCATCAGCATTGTTGGACGGGTTAGGAGAATACTGGACAGAGAATTTCATGGCAAGTTTTTGTGCCAGGGGTTTTCTCATAGTCTGTTTTGATAATCTTCAAGATAAGAAAAAAGGTTTAGAGGACAGCCCTTGGTTCCAGGGTGGCTGGCCTCTTCTTGAAGCTCCAATTGCTCTAGTTTAACCAAGCCACCATGTCCATTGGTTCTCCACTCCTCTTTTGGTAAGACTTCTGAACCTCCCCATCCACCATTGGAAGGAAGAGGCCATTGAAACAATTGGCAAGTCCCTGGGCAGCTCTATTAGTTATCCTAAAAGAAAAGAAGATGGTGGTCAGTTCACATGTACCAAAATGTGTATTGATTTGCGTGATAGATTATGAAAATACAACCTTCAAGTGCAAGTTCCGTCAGTGCACAGGCCATTTCATGGCAACCTGCCCAAGAAGTTACACCAAATGGAGACTGAGGAAAAATCCTCTCTGAATACTCCTGTGGATCAAGATGACTTTCAAATATTTATTTTTTGGCTTCCAAATGCTTAAGAGAAGAAGAAAGAAATGTCCAACGTAAGTCCAACCCGACTAACAATCAGATCGGGAGAGAATAGGCAGACTATATATAAGAGAAAACCTCTATTGACAAGGAACAAGAATCAGAGTTCAGAGTTCAGAAAAACAAACAGCGATTCTCGAAAGAAGAAGAAGAATTTTTCTCCTGTGAAAGGGGAGACAGACAGGAAGGATTTGATCTTAGCTGAAATTTTAAGGCAAAGGGACCACAAAAATCGTCAAGGTTTCCCTTTCCATGACGAAAGATCCGTTTCAAAAGATCTATCAGACAAGAAAAAAGATTCAGACAATACTTTATTGTTTTTTTCTTCTCCACCTACAGCTATATCTGAGGTGGTTATACTTTTTTTTTAAGTAATGTTAGAAAAAATAAAAATGAAATCTATGGATTCTGCTGCCAAACTTCAAAAACCTTTTTGGAAGTGTTTATTTTCCTTGGATTTGAAAATTTTAGCTTTAAAGCTTTTAGAAGTCAAAAGCCAAAATAACAGAGTCTAAAAGGAAACATGTTTAACATGAAAAATCGACCTGCATGCTTGAATATTCAAAGCTAAATAGAACAAAATAAAGATGTAATCCATGGATTACGCTGCCAAACTTCAAAACTTCAGAAACATTTTTGTAAGCGTTTGTTTTCCTTGGATTTATAAACTTTAGCGTTAAAGCTTTTAAAAGACAAAAGCTAAATAAAAGGAAACATGTTTAACTTCAAAAATCAGCCTGCAAACTTTAGTATTCAAAGCTAAATATCCCTCTTATATTTCTAATTCGGATCTTTCACGACATAAACTTATCCAAGACAAAAATTACACAACATTTAGATGAAAAAACATTAAATTCAACAAAATCGACATATAATTCAAAGAAAGCTAAATTTCACGCACCTAAATGTCGACGGATGCAATGATCGAAGAAAAAAGATAGAGAGACACGAATCTTTCAGAGTCGAAATTCAACAAATTTAAGCTTTGAAAGAATGAAATGAAAAAGAATATGAACACTCGCAAAGAAAAGATGAAAATCAGGAAATACCTTAAACTAATTGAACGGCATTTTGATCCATTTGAAGAAACGTAAATCAAAGTTTGAAGGAAATATTTCAAATTCACCTGAGCAAAACGCTCGGCGTTTCCAGTCTGCGTGCCAAATAGTACGGTAACCTTCTTCTGCTGATTCGCTCCTTCGAGGCTACCAGCCTTCGGCGATTCAAATTTAGCCTTCGATTCCACACTTTCACTCCTGGCTCGAGGCCGACGAGATAATAAAAATCCGACAGCTATACACAGCAGCACAGTAAATCCGACGACAAAAATGGACGCGCGAGAGGTCGAGAGATCGAATCCTTGGGGAATGAACGGATGGAAGCCGTGTCTGCTCTCGCCGTGGATGACAGCCCACAGCCTCGCAAGCTGGGACTTGTCGTAGACATTGGTCGTGTCGAAAGTTGATTCAAATGAATTCCAGCTTAAAGATAGGACACTTCCCATTGTCTGAGACAATGTTGACCGTTGGATTTAGTGTTGTCTGATTGATATCGGACGGCCTATACTGATCGGTCGAGTGGAGGGAACCTTGTCCTCCCCTCAATAAATATAGCGAGAATCGGGTTGGAGGAAAATATTATATGATTTGTGACCAGGGGTAGATTTTCCTACTCACACAAGTTGGCTGCATGAATCACGTGTTAGTTAGATCCTCTGCCATCTTTTAGTCAACGTAATAATGTAACTCATGAATCACGTGTTAGTTAGATCCTCTGCCATCTTTTAGTCAACGTAATAATGTAACTCAATATAATAGTATCATATGAGGAGCACAGGGTTATGTTATGGTCTATACTATTACTAGCATAGCCGTTAACTTGCGGTTGAGAACGCCAAAAGGTAGCAGCTGATTAGGTTGATAAATGGAATGTGGCAATTGCACATCTTTATAGTAATTTTTTAATGTGATTAGGTAAATGTTAAAAAGTAAACATGTTAACGGATGCCTTGATAAATGCAAGAAAGTTATGAACAATAAATCTGATCCATTGATTTTGGAGGACGACTCAGATTAGGGTTTAAGGTTAAATAAGGTTAAAAGATCATTAATTGTGCCCATTGTCAATAGGTGTACGCCTTTGGCGTAATAATAATCATGATTATTATTATTATTTTATTTATTTATAGTTTATTTAATTTTTTTAATATGGTATTTATGTGTAGGATAATATTTGACGGAAAAATTAAATATTTATAATTATGATGAGTTATTGTGTTCATTATGAGAGATGTTAATGTAACATAATCCATTAAAATAATTAGCATATTTTTTGGAAAGGGAATGTCTAAAAAAACTAAGTAACATATATATGTATGACTATCATAATATTTAGTGAAAGAACAATTAATGAAACAAAAATAATATAGAGAAGTGAATAGTGTATAATTTTTTCCAAGTATATCTTAAAAACAAAAAACAAAAATAGATATCATTTAATTACAATTTGATTTGAAAATGCAATAAAATAGATGACAACTTTTATTATCATCATTAATCACTAATAAATACAAAACCATGTTATTGATGTTATACTAATTATATATATCTTCTCAAAAAAGGGAAGATCTAGATATTTCTCACATTATATTTCACATTATATTTTAAATATGCAACGAGTTCAAAAAATAAATATGGTCACATTATTGTGAAAATTGTAAACTTGTAAACATGAGAGTTGTATATTTTTTCGTCAATTTAAATTCTCACATGAATTAAAGTATTGCTAGATCTTGGGAAAAATGATGCTTCTTTAAAGGAGATGAATTGATTTGCTAGATATGATCTTGGGAAAAATGATACTTCTTTAAATGAGATAAATTGATTTGCTAGAAATTTTTCATAGAAATAAGATGAATTGATTTGTTAGAAATTCATTAAATAATTACTTAGTGATTTATTAAACAATGGTTTATTAAGTTTTTATACCCAAACATGAAAATATTTATTATTCTACTTAGCTATTTTTGTTGAGTCCAATTTCAACTCGTTTCTACCTATTTCCATTCACTCTAAGAAAATCTATTCTTTTATTTCCACTTTAGGAAAATTTGTCCTTTCAATTTTGACTTGAATTTTCAACATTTTATTTTTTCACTTTATTATCACTTTTTTCAAATCCATAGGGGGGTAGGGTATGTATACCTCGATAGACTTTACAAGTCAAATCGCGGAGGGGGGTCCTTGTCCCACAAACAAGGGGGTCTCATACACCAATTTGGTGTGGCTTGGCAATGACCTTAAAAATGGATTATTATTATTATTATTATTATCATTGATGTTTAACTCCTTTCAATACCATATTTTTAATTTGTAAAAAGTGTTTAAAAAAAATAGGCTCTTCCTTGTTTAATTAAAAAGAGTCAACACTTCTAAACTAACCAAAGGGAGCGCCAACCCTGTACTGGACTTACGCGCCACTCATTCTTTTGGTCCAGCACACCCGTATAACCTCCAAAGGAGCGCCGACAAATGAAGCTTAAAGAAACGCGCCCCTGAGTCCTCTGCGCCCTCCTGTCCAGCCTACGACTTTCCTCCAGACCATGGTTGCCTCTGGGGAGCCCGATCTGCCTCCGGAGGTTCTAGCATTCAGAACCATGATCATTGCTGGCCCCAAACGCCCTCCATCCGCGGCTCAGCAGAAGTTTGTAAAGAAATTGGATGCAATCCCTTCGGTGGCCCTCCCGGAAGAAGAAACCTGCAAAGCGGCCTTGAATCTGGCTAAGAGGGGCCTCATAGGACAGTTCACGGGCCTCTGGCCCTCACCCAAAATGGTGGAAGAGTGGACTCAAAGGAACTGGAAGCCATTGATCAAAGAAGGAATCAAAAAAAAATTCGTAGGTAAGGGTTTCTTTGTGTTTGTTTTTGAAAACCCGGAGGACAGAGGAGTAATCTTCAGGAATGGGCCATACTTTATGGGACCCCAGGGCCTTTACCTAAACAAATGGACGCCAGATTTCGATCCTACCCAAGATGTCCCTTCTGTTGTCCCGGTTTGGGTCAGGCTTCCTCATTTACCTCTCCACTGCTGGAATCAAAAATCCCTCTAGATTATTGGCAATGCGTTGGGAAAATACATAGACCAAGCAGCACGAAAGGATCAATATTCTTGTGCTCGTATTTGCGTAGAAGTGGATCTAGAAGAGGGGTTACCGGAAGCAATCAACCTCAATGTAGCAGGGTGGACGCATGTTCAGGAGTTGGACTATGAGCAACTACCTTTTAAATGCAGACATTGCCATGGGCATGGACACTTTGCAAAGCATTGCAAGAAGAAGGCTGAGGAACAAGTAGACAAACAAAATGGGGAACAATGGACCCTAGTCCAGAAAAATGCAAACACAAAAAAAGGCACAGG
>ML783051.1:679505-692531 GCA_009831015.1 Picea engelmannii | reverse complement strand
CTTCAAGACTTCAACTCGTGCAAGTTTTATCACATTCTTAGAAAGTCAAACATTGAAGCTGACCAGATGGCGAACAAAGGCAGCACACTCATGAAAGGACTGCTAATTGTAAACAATGAAAGATTTGTTCAAACTCCCTGAGAGCAGCAGTAGTTAGTAAACTGTATTGTATTAGGGGTCGCTTCGGCTAAGACCCATTTTCAATTCAGATAAATAAATCCCATACCCGTTATAGTTAAAAAAAAAAAAAGAGTCAACACTTCTCATAATTTGTTGATAATATAATAAGCATTTTTAAAAAACAAGTGTATTGGTAAAACTTGTTAAAAAAAAGAGTTTATTTCAGCCAAAGCTAGCCATATAAATCTTGGTGAAATCACCATTTTCTGTTATTTAAATTGCATTGTTAACTCATTAAGAAGAGTCAACTCTTCTTATAATTTGTTGATAATATAATAATCCCTTTTTAAAAAGAAGTATTTTTAAAAACAATTATTGACTGCTCACATTTTTAAATGGATTTATTATTTTTATTAATATTTTTTATAAAAATAGATATTTACATAATTATTTAATATTCACCTTGTTTATAGAGCAAATGAACATTTTCCCCTTTCCTTTAAACTTGAGTATAAGTTTATTGCAATACAAATTCAAATAGTAGAATAAGCTAATCATGTCCATTATCATTAAGAGTAAGTTGTATTGTCAGCTTCAGACAACATGGACCACAAGTCATAATTACAAGTCATATTTCTTGTTCTCATACTTCTACTAAATCACTACAATGGGTACAATTATTTTTCTTGATCACAATGTTTGACTGAGTAAATAATAATGTCTACCCGAGAGTTTCAAATAAATGTGAGTTTTCTAAATGTAATTCTACTGGTCATTTGAAATAGGTTTTGAAACCCATAAGATTTGTTTCATTAAATCATAATGGACTAAAAAACTATAGGCGAAAAAGCATTAAGATTGTTAAACATTGAAAATAAACAAATATTTTGGAAACATCGTATAGTTTAAACATTGAAAATAAACAAAGAAAAATCATATAGTTTAAACATTGAAAACAAACAAAAACAAACAAAAAAACATCATATAGTTTAAACATTGAAAATAAACAAATATTTTGAAAACATCGTATAGTTTGTTTTAGGATGAGGATGGTTTTTTTTCACATAAATAAAATGCAACAAATTACATTTTATCCATAAATAATTTACATGGGTTTACAATGATCCCACTTATTAAAAAAAAACACAAAATATCGGGAACTTGTCCTTATATTAGTTATGTTCTATGAGTTAATATCTAATACAAAATGTGTCATGTTCATCTTTTTTATACACAACTACTCTACACCAATAAAGGCCCAAGTATACTCCATAATCAAAATGTGTCATGTTCATCTTTTTTATACACAACTACTCTACACCAATAAAGGCCCAAGTCTACTCTGTATTAAAAGTACTTTGGTAACACCATGATAATGACAATGACCATGACAATGACATAAGTTGTAAACATAAGTTCAATTAGATAATACTTTTCAATTATGTGAATTTGCGTTCACTTGAACCAGTGGGAAATTTCCTTTTGAACTTGTTTATAATGTATGAAATGATCTCACTACCTTGTAAATGGATCTTTAAATTTAAGGGAACATCGAAGACAATACCAGGTGCGTCTGATCTCATGAAGATTTTAAGCTTATTAAAACCGAGGATTTTGAAAAAATTTCTTATTCCTCATGCTCCTAGATCTAGGCTAGGCTTCATAAGTATCTTTTACGGTGTTTTCCAATAGTTGTATTGTTGTGTGCAGACTCGGGTTTTGAAGGTTTACATACACTGCTTGCCTTGATAACCTTTAAAATGACAAGATATAACACATTGTAATTTATCATCTCAAAATTCTCTAGAAGATTTTTTGACGGGTGGAAGTATGCTTTGCCATCGCTCAAATATTGTCCCTGTCGAACGACTACCTAGCTTGTTGGACACATCAAGAATGATAAAACACATATGACTTGGGACACCAATCCAAAGGTGGCTAATTTGTAGGATGGAGCCATAGATTTATAGCAATTGGCAGCAGAACTTTTGGCTAATGGGACTCATGATGGTGATTGTGCCGCAGAGATGCCACCCTCATCCACCACCATTGCCAACACTGATAGGTTTTCAGATGTGGCAACTTTAACTTCACAACCTCCAGTGTTGCATGTGAGCCATGTAGTGTATGGTCGTGTTCCATGACCACTTCCACCTGCCCCTGCTCCTATTGTTCCTAAATCATGGGAAAAGAAATTAGAAGTCTCTCATGGAAAGACGTAAGCTTAGTAGATAGTAAATTTATTTGTCCCTTTTTGTTTAGAATCTGGTCTCTAGAACTTAGAATACTTTGTCTTTTTTATGGTCTATTTTGTAAACGTTATATGACAATTTAAGTTTGAACTTTGAACCTACCTTTGAAGAGGGTGAGGGTGAAGGTAGGGGTGAAGGAAATATTAAAAAAAATGTAAATAATATAAATTTTTATATTTTAGAATACTACTAAATTTTAAAAAGTAAAATAAATAAAATATCAATTTAAAAAATTATTTTTCTAATATCTATTTACATTTTCTCTAATATTTCTTCCACCCCACCCCTACCCTTATATATATATATATGAGGGTGAGGATGGAGATGGAAAAATATTAGAGAAAATATAAATATAAAAATATAAATAATATAAATTTATTCTATCATTTTATGTTTCTTCTTGTTTATCTTACTTCATCTTAAAAACAATTTAAGATAGGTTAAATTTGTGAATTGGTCAACATCCCAATATAGTAATATGTAACATATGTTAACATATAACATATGTTATATGTATATATGTTAACATATAACATATGTTATATGTATTATATATAACTACCTCCACTTCTATATATATATATATGAGGGTGGGGGAAATATTAGAAAAAATATAAATAATATAAATTTATTCTATCATTTTATGTTTCTTCTTGTTTATCTTGCTTCATCTTAAAAACAGTTTAACAGTTTAAAATAGGTTAAATTTGTGGGTTGATCAGCATCTCAAGATAGTTACCTAACGAGGCAGGTCGCAATTCAAATAACTGGAAGTTGAAAGACTATAAATAGAGAGATTAAGCTTATGTTGACTTTGAAAACAAATGGAAGTCGGAGGATGAACACGGGAACACAGGAGATATAAGCATTTAACTACCAGAAAGGTGAAAAAAATTGGTGAAAGCCATATTGAACCACTGAAATAGAAGCGTGAGAAAGAGGCTTTTAACTACTACCATGGTTAAGAGGAAAATAGGTGAAAATTATAATTTCTTTAAGAAAAAGCCTATTTCAAATTCATTAGGCAGGTTAAACAGGTTTATGTTGACTTTGTAAACAAATTGAAGCCAGATGATGAACACCTAAGATAGAAGTGTGAGAGAAGCATTAACTTTGTAAACAAATTGAAGTCAGATGATGAACACCTAAGATAGAAGTGTGAGAGAAGCGTTTACCTAACTTTCACCAATTTTCATGAACCATTTTAGTAGTTACACTTCTATGTTACACTTCTATCTTACGTGTTCATCATCTGAATTCAATTTGTTTAAAGCATCTAATTACTACTATGGCTAGGGAGGAAAAATAGTTAAAATGAGAAAATTGGTTCAAATCAATTTTTTTTTTTTTAAATCAATCTTATTGGTTAAAATGAGTCAAAACAATGTTTTTTAATTGAGAAGGTATTAGTCTCAGATTGTAAATCTATTCTATATATTAACATGAATCTGTACTGCCTTCAATCTTTTGAAGGTGTCAATCTCCCTTTTTAATTATTTTTTTCTATTCTATATGCAATTGAGATAATTGACACTTTCAAATGGTCTGAAACAGCCATTGCATATTCATGCATGAAATGAATGTATGGTAATAAGAATAACAAGTAATGGAAGATATAGTTTACTTGAAACAACCATTGCAGATTCATGCATGATATGAATGTATAGTAATAAGAATAGCAAGTAATGGAAGATATAGTTTACTTGGGGAAGCAATGATACAAATTAGTTCATTAAACATAAAGCAAAGAAAGTGTTAATAATAAACTAAAATAATAAATTTAAATGAAAAGGGAAGCAATGATACAAATTTTATGGATTGGATTTATTTTGTTACCTCCCAAAATTTAATTCTCACTATTACATTAAATAAAATAAAACTTAATTATAACATAAACAAGTTGGATGAGATTAAATAAAATAAAACTTAATTATAACATAAATCAGTTGGATGAGTATATCTTATTTATTATCTCCCATGAGAGTTTCATTTTTAGTTGTAATCTTTTATTTTTCATTTTATGTCTAACCAATAAACCTTCCTCTCTTAAATAAATAAAAATTTAATTCTCACAATTACATTAAATAAAATAAAATTTAATAATGTAAAATATAATTTAATCATAACATAAACCAATTGGATGAGTATATCTTATTTATTATCTCCATTGACCATGAGAGTTTCATTTTTAGCTGTAATTTTTTATTTTTCATTTTATGTTTACCCAATAAACCTCCCTCTCTTAAATAAATAAAGAAGGTTAAATAAATAAAAACCTTATTCTAAAGAGTTTAAAAGCCTCTTTCTCTTAAATAAATAAAGAAGGTTAAATAAGTAAAAGTCTTATTCTAAAGAGTTTAAATAAAAGTCATATTAATTCGTGCCAAAGTAGGACTATAGCAACGAGTTTGCTATTGATTTGACATTAATTTCTTTATATTTTAAATTTGTTTGTAAAATGTAATGTTTAACTTAAGAAAATAAATATATATTTTTTGATATAGTAAAAATATTTTTTTTTCTCATCTCTAATTGGTTAATATATTTCAAGTCTTATTGTGACTAAGCTACCATGCAACCCTTGTTCTAAAGAGTTTCATTTTTAGTTGTATTCTTTTATTTTTCATTTTATGTCTAACCAATAAACCTTTCTCTCTTAAATAAATAAAGAAGGTTAAATAAATAAAAGCCTTATTCTAAAAATATTTAGTTTTGGTTCTTTTCATGGCATATTTTCCAGGGATATTTGTTCTAAATTCCCTCATAAAGAAATTGTTGTATTAAACCTCTCTCTCTCTTAAATAAATAAAGAAGATTAAATAAACAAGAGCTACATGGCAGCCTGAGGTAAGATCAAAATTTGAAAATGAAAATTGGAAGTTTGAAAATGAGAATATTAATGGTTTTTCAAAGGAAATTAACTACTTAGACCCGAGATAACTAGATTGAGTCCAACAATGCTTTTAGGAATACTACTTATCCAAGAACCATGTAGAGAAAGGTCAACAAGGGATGTTAACTTTCGTAAGCCAAAAGGGACATTTTGTATCCTTTCATAGAAGGATAACCCCAATAAGCTTAATGATGAAAGTTCCTCAAGACTGCGAGGAACAACTTTTAGACTTTCACATCTGCCCAACTCAAGTTCTTGGAATGATGTAAGATTTTCAAGACTGCTAGGAAGCGCTTCTAGACTTGAACACCCACGAAAATGGAGTTCTTGCAGAGATTTCAATGATTAACAATATTTTGGAAGCTGCGTCAAACTATAACAATGGTTCATTCTCAACACTCTTAAATACAATGACATTCTCAACACTCTTAAAGACAATTGCCATTGTAAAATCTCTTAAAGACAATGGCATTCTCAACACTCTTAAAGACAATTGCCATTATAAAAGCTCAATGGGAGTTTAGACAAAGATCATTATGATTGTTTTGGAAAATATGAATTGTAATTATTAACTGCAATCATCAAAATTGCACATACATAAGGTGCATACAGGAATTTAACTTACTCCTGGAAATCGTAGGTCGATGGTGATGTGCTAGAAATGAAGGCTTAGCTATGGAAGAAGCTTGGAAATGAAATGAGGATTGGTGAGGAAGTTAACATTCAAATAGGAAAGAATTGACAGATGGTACCGATGCTGAAATGATGAACCCCAATCTCAACAATGTGAATCCTTTCTAACTATACCCCACCAACAACACTCCATGGTTTATAAACCTCTTGCTACAAATTAGAGGACGTGAGACGCCTCCAATATATGTTTGCATGAAAGTTGCATTGAATCCAACTAAACAAGGTGCACTTTGGAGATAAGGATCTTGCATTGTTACCCTTTTAAAATGGACTGAAATTCAAATTGCATTCTGTAAACTTGATGCTATTTTTAATTTTTTTATAAACTTTTTTCAAATTTGATTGCATTCATTTTTGTCTTATCATAGAGAATGGATCCGATAGACATAGTTAAGTGTCAAAGGATGAGAAATATATATATATAAACATAGAAGTTACTCACAATCATGGTTTTATAACATAATTCACAGGTGCAGATAAAAATATACATACTGGCCAAAGCTTTGGCAGGTATTAACAATGGCACTAGTTGGTAATACTAGATATTACCAAATTGCATAGCACTAGTTGGAAGGAGCGAGTGCGGTAAGTCCATCATCATTGGACTGATAGTGAGATTATATGATCTGCTAAAAGGGGTCCTACTCATTGATGGGCAAGACATCAGGAGCTTTAATTTGAGGTCTATGAGACAACACATAGCCCTTGTAGGGCAGGAGCCAACTCTATTTGTAGGCAGTATCAAAGACACCATTGCGTATGGTAAAGAGAATGCAAAAAAAACTGAGATAGTAGAGGTTGCAAAGGCTGCCAATGCCCATGAATTCATTTTGTAAGTAGACTAAATAAAATCCCCTAACAACTATAAAATTTGTTTTCCAACCATTGCAAAATAAAACCCCTAGCATACTCACTATTAAATTCCATGCATTGTTAATATTTCAATGGCATGAAGGATGGATATGAAACCTACACGAGGAACAGGGGAACACAGTTGTCTGGAGGGCAGAAGCAAATAATAGAGATAGAAAGGGAAATTATAAAGAATTCAAGCATCTTGTTGTTGGACGAGGCAACAAGTGCATTGGATAGTAATTCGGAGAAAGTAGTTCAAGAAGCACTAGATGGAATGATGGTGGGAAGAACAAGCGTCGTTGTAGCTCATCATTTGAGCACAATTTAGAATGTTGACAATATAGAAGTGGTTGAGAATGAAAAGGTTGTTGAACAAGGAAACCACACTTCTCAGATAAGCAAAGGTGAAGGCAATGCATATTTTGGTCTCAATAAACTACAGCAACCACATGAGGCAATTATTCAACTTGTAAGCTAAGATACAATACCCCTCATACTCCACACCGCAAATGTGGTCGATTATAAGGAGTTCAGGGCAGTCAAGGCTCTCAGAAGTTCAGAAATCCAAGAATTCTTCTTCAGTAATTAATATATCGCAAGTATCCGTAACAACTTCATTGATTGTATGGATGTAATGTGTCCTGAAAATGCTCATTGAAGAGGACACTAGTGATTTAATTCTCAATCAATTACAATCTAAATTGATGTACCCATTTGTAATCCATGTTGACAGGAACGTTGCTATACACATCACAGTCATTGCATGGTGACCTTGCATGGCATCCACAACCTACGAAAATAGTTCCCCAAAATCTATAAGCAGAAACCACCAGAAACCCAATTTCTTTAGGCTAGATTGGAAAGCGTTCTTTCCAGGATTCTCAAAATTGCGTTGAAAGTCGAACATGGCAGAGTTGCAATGACCCACACTTTTATTTTCAAACGATTGAATTGTAGAAGTTTGAGAGACTCATGTCGGATCACACAATTTATAGGCATCTAAAGCCATAGGAAAATGATAATAGGAGTGATATTTCTCTTGGGCGGAAGACCCCGGTGTGGTGGATCAATGCCTCTAAAAACATATAAACCAGGGTTTGCTTTATACAAAGACACATTTTAGAAGCTTTTTGGAATGGACCGGGCCAACTCTAGGGCATGGCCATGGCTTTGATATTGTGCTTCAGGAACGAAGTAGCTGTAAATCATCAATTTTCCTATTGAAAAATGTGATTTATCCACCCGGATGGAAGTGTCGCCTCCGACCCTGTCCAAACCACATTCTTCTTTATCAAATACACAGTTGGCCTTGGAGTGGGTGAAGCAGCCTTTGGAGTCGGCGAAGAAGAAAACACGTGGAGGGAGGACAGACGACGAAGTATGAAATATTGATTGTGCAATTAATTTAAATTCTTGAACGACGTGAAGGTCACAATAACGCCTCAAACTTTTCAACCAATGACAGTTTAAAAGAATAAGTTATTTTATAGATTAAAAAATAAAAAAAAATGTATTTCTTATGTAGAACATTAGGTTTCCCATGAATTTTTTTTAAGTCAATAAAAATTAATGTCAAATCAATAGCAAACTCGTTGTAATCCTACTTTAACAAAGACTAATAATGTATATGTTTTGGAATATATTCCATTTAATGCAACATGACTACATGCTACCAAAGACCATCAACCATCCCAATTTTTTTTATATATTATCAAAAACCACCCATCATATAAAAGAATATGAAATTTCAAATTAAATAACCGTGGAATCCTTGGAAGAAAACTACTTTCAAATATTCATTTGACATATGTAATACCTTATTAACCAACCTTCGCAAATAATAAGTCCATAATGAATTTTCAATAACCATGAGCTAAAGACTTTGTAATTATTTTAACCATGAGCTAAAGAAAGCTTTACACAACTCCTTCTTACACGTGTTACGATTGCGTAGACTAAATTATAACTAGCACAGCCACAAATTCGTGGCTGGTGAATACTGAAAGGACGGGTTGGGAAAGAGAAACGACCCAGAGGTGGAAGGAAGGAGTTGGAAGGAGTTCGTTGGAAGGAGGCAATGTGTCCAGAACGTGGCTGGTGAAGGCTAAAGGTTTAGGTTGGCCTAGAAAATGAAACCCTAATCACTCATACTCAGCTAGCCACCATAGTAAATTTTAAATATGATTAAGTAAAAATAAAAAAATAAACATGTAAACTGATGTCTTTATAATAGTGAGGAAGTTAGTGGTTGAAATCACAACCATTAATTTATTGGGACTACTAAGAATATTCCATCAATATTTAACCTTGTCCATACAAAACTGATTAAGCACTAAAAACCTATTAAATGTGCCCATGATCAATAGGTGTACACCTTTCGGCGTAAAAATATATTTGTGTGCCAATCTCTATACACATGTCTTACAATTAAATTAACGTAATTTGGTCCTAGAATATTTCTTAAATGTTTTTTAAATTTATTTTTAACATTATAGGCTACATACATTTTTTGAAAGACAGAATCATGGATTTGGGATAGGGGCAGTATCTTCTTAAAATCTCATGTTATTACAAATTGAACAGGTGGTAAAATGAATGCTTGTTGGAGAGCGTGCCAACCGTATTCATTAAGCGCAGACTGCCACAATACTTGGAACAAGCGAGCAATATCCAGCCTGCTGCAGAGTCATTAAGACTTTGTAAATATCCAACCTGCTGCAGAGTCATTAAGACTTTGTCAGTGGATGGATATACTCATATCACCCCATGGCATGCATCCATCCTTCAGGTTTTCCCTCACCACGCCCTCTGCCATTCCGTTTGTTTGCGAGCCGATTACCCCGCCGCCACTCTCTTCGTTGGTCGCCTTAATTAAGAGCAATTCTGTGAATCGTCCTGTAGTCTTCATTAACTGCAGCAGGTTGGTGGATTGAAGAGAGCGCTCCAAAACCAAATTCGAAAATTCGATTTTGAATGTTCAAATCCCCGCCCATTCCCCATTCAAATCCCTGCCCATTCCCCATTCAAGGGAATGGCAGAGATGGCAGTGCCATACCTACATGCAAAGGGAGACACAAACTCTACATTTCGTATTTCAGAGAAATGGCGATGGAGGCCTGTGGAGAAGAGAGTCAAGTGAAGCTGTTAGATGTGAGTTTCAGTCCCTTTGTGTTGCGAGTTCGCATAGCACTTGCTCTTAAAGGGATCGATTACGAGTTTATCGAAGCGAACTTGCGAAATAAAAGCCACCTGCTGCTGCAATCAAACCCTATTCTTGCGTAGATGAACCAGAATGAGAGGAAAGGGACCATAAGGCTGTAGATGAACCAATTACATTCCTGCGTTTCATCTAAAGTTTCGTCCAATGTAGTGAAAGTCATAGCCGTCCAAGAATTTGAGAGGTCAATGAAAGCCGCTGAGCTCATGCTCGACAATCCCAGTTTTTGGTCTCTCATTCCACAGCCTTAGAAGTCAGGCGACGAATCTCAACGCTTTCAGCAGACGAAGATCGAGAATTGGGGCATCTCTATTTCTTTCTCCCACTCGTTAATCTCGCCCTCGGAGATGGCTCCACTTCGAATTCCATGAGCCTGGCCAGAATCCTTCCTGTGTTGTGCGACTTGTGCCCGTGTTCCCTGGCAGAAGCTTGGCCGATCATGATCTAAGTGAACAGATTAATGGTGTGAAAGAAACGTCGGAGACGGAGGACATTGTTTATGTTCTGAAATTTCAAGTGGATGACGCACATGATGTTGAGCAGGTGAGGGGATTAACCATGAGCTCCAAATATTGGAAGCCTGCGTTGGAGACAATAAGCGAGTCACCGAGCCCTGTAATGTAGTTTAATTTGCCAATCGCTCCTCTCCTCCGACAACCGAAGAAGGGGAACCATTTGGCACAAAGCTTCTATGTGAATTTAAAAGCAAGACGTCCTGCACAAGATTGAATGAATTACATGGGTTTGTTATTCAGCTATTCATGATTTGATCGCTGATTGCAAGGAGCCCAAAGCCCTACGAATTTAGACTCATGTCATGCCATGTAATAAAACGTCTGTCACACAAATGAGACTTCGAAATTGGTGGCTGGAGATTTACGCTCATTTGGTACCGACGTTGAGCTGAGGTCGACCCTCTAATTGGAGTGATACCCAGTGAAATTGTTTGCATAAAATATCCTTAATATTACAGCCTTTAGCGAACTGTCTATGCCTCTATGGATACCTCCATTCTTATTAACGGATGATCTGCTTTAATCATGGTTATTTGCAACTGTTATTTTCCAATATTTCAATAAACATGTCATTTTTAATTATATATTTAATAGCCTATGGAAATATTTTGAGTGTTATTAATGTAATTATAAAAATGTCTTTGTTTTAAATTAGGTAATCTTCATTCTCAGATTTTCAAACTTTGTGATATGTAATTTGGTTTATTTTAGTTTGGTAGTTTCTTTTGGAACGATCTATTTTAGTTTGGTTATATAATTAAGAGTTAGTTTTTAATCTAATTATGTATTTTAAAATTAGTTTTTTAGAGTTAGTTTTTAATTTAATTATGTATTTTAAAATTAGTTTTTAGTTTTGAAACTTGTAAGTTAGGGAGGATTTTGATATTATTTTTTATAATAATATATTTCTCTTTCTTCTTAGATATTTTCATCATTTTATTTTTAATTTTAGATTTTAGATTTTCATCCTAAAGGTTATCATTTTGGATGTCCCAAAGTTTTAAACATTTATCATAGTACTTTCTCCAACTTGGTTTTAGCATAAAATGGGATAAAAATAGCATACATGTAAATTTTATTAATATTTAGTGTTAAGAATTTTATGATTTACTAAAATATTTGATATTACAAATTTTATGATTTATTTGGTATTTTTTATTTCTTTAAAATTAAATTTGAAATTTAAATTCTGATCACTATAAGTATAAGCTACATCTATAAGAGTTTTGATGTTTAATGGCTTTATAAATCTTTTTATCTTTATTTGTTTATCAATACAATCTACTCTTTGTGTAATAGAATTTAAATATGTATTCATTTACCCACTAAATATACTAAAACTATATAAAGGACACATAATGATGAGAATAAAAAAAAAGAAATAAATTAGAAAATAACTTCACATGGGACAAAACTAACTATATAAAATTATTGTCTTTCTTTGAGTATAAAATGAGTATGATTATATTGAATATCTACTCTATAATTTAATGTAAGCATGGCTCCAATTTCAACTATATAAAATGACTTGAGTAGACGTTTTTTCAAGAACATGTATAATTTCTATATTATGTAAGATACACACTAAAAACTCCAAGCAACGAATATGTCGACAAAAATCCATGTACATGCTTGGGTAACCCCTAGTACTCTAATTTTTAATTTGTGAAATTTGGAAGAGATGGTTTGGGTACACCATTATATTCTTGTTTTTAATTTGTAAAAATTGGAAGAGATGAAATTGAGATAAAGACCATAAGAGATAAAATGTTATGGGTGGTAGTCCTATAAAAAAATACATAGCAAACCTGGTTAGTGATGGCATGAGTGAAAAGTTTTTTTAGGAAGAAGCTTGGAACCTTTAAGCTTAACGACCCTGCATTTTAGAGATGGAAAACCATGCTTAAGATATGGAGAACAAGTTTTGATAACACTTCACACAAATGGATTGAATAGATTTGGAAGCCAGGTTACAAGATGTGGAAGTCAGGGTTTTTTATTAGTCCTAAAACTAGTCTCAAATGGATGTTTTTTGTAAAACAATGGAAACATTTTGAGCTCACATCGAGTTAAAAGCAGCTGAGATACCCATATTTTCCTTTCATTTCATTACAGTTGGACACTGGAGGCTAGATCTACGAGGGTTTGAAGCCAGAGGTTCATTGCTAGATCCAACAAGGAGCCACCATTTTAGAGAATTTTGGGTCAAATCCAACCCTTCCATCGTTCTCAAAAGGCCTTAAAACCCTAAAATCGATTGTCCATTTGTCGATTTTATGCAAATTTGTCCAAAGAGGAATTTGTTTTTGCCTAGGGAGTTGTGCGACCCCCCAACTCGCACTTCAGTTTGGTCGCAGTTGCACTAAATTTGGTAGTTTCTCTAATTTATCTGGATGTTTCTACAATTGATGGTTTCTCTAAGTTTGACAACAGTTTTTCTAAATTTGGAAAAGTTTTTAAATTTATCTGTAGGTTTTTACA
>ML783051.1:630213-654804 GCA_009831015.1 Picea engelmannii | reverse complement strand
AGGATGCATTTTCATGGACTCCAGAGGCAACTAAAGCTTTTGAACAACTTAAAGAGGTGATGTGCAAAGCTCCTGTCTTGACCACTCCAGACTTCACAAAAACCTTTATTGTGGAATGCGATGCCTCGGGAAATGGAATTGGTGTTGTCATAATGCAAGAAGGAAGGCCCCTAACTTTTGAAAGTCAACCACTCAAGGGAAAGGACTTACACAAACCCATTTATGAGAAGGAAATGATGGCAATACTACATGCATTTAAGAAATGGTGTCCTTCCCTAATAGGTAGGCACTTCAAGGTCAAAACAGACCATGATAGTCTTAAATACTTCTTGGAACAAATATTATCTTCAAAAGAACAACAAAAATGGGTAACCAAGATATTGGGTTATGATTTTGAAATCGTCTATAAAAAAGGGAAGCAAAATGTTGTGGCAGATGCACTCTTAAGAAAGGATGAAGATGTTGAGGCCTTTTTTTGTGCTATCTCGATCATCCAACCTGATTGGATAATAGAAGCAAGGGATGAATGGAAGAATGACGAAAAAGTGTGGACTCTCAATCAAAGGTTGCAACAGAATTCTAGTGCATCATATACATTTACATCGAAAAATGATTCACTATGGTACAAAGATCACTTATATTTATGTAAGAACTCCCAACTAAAACAAAAGGTACTTTTGGAATTGCACACCTCTCCAGTAGGAGGGCACTCAGGATTTTTGAAAACCTACCATAGGGTCAAGAAGGAATTTTTTTGGGATGGCCTTAAAAATGATGTTCAAACATTTGTGGCAGAATGTTTGGTTTGCCAACAAAATAAGGCGGAAACAATTAAGACCCTAGGTCTTTTACAACCATTAGCCATCCCAAGTCATCATTGGGAGGAGGTTTCCATGTATTTCATCACAGGGTTACCAAAGTCTGAAGGAAAGAGTGTCATCATGGTGATTGTGGATAGACTAACCAAGTATGCACACTTTTGTGCACTCTCTCATCCCTTCAAAGCCAGTACAGTTGCCACCGAATTCATGGAGACAGTTCAAAAGCTACATGATAGCCCAAAGATTATTGTAAGTGACAGAGATCCCATCTTCACTGGACATTTTTGGACAAAATTATTTTATTGTTTGGGTACTCAATTGGCTCATAGCTCATTCTATCATCCTCAATCTGATGGACAAACCGAGATAGTGAAAAAATGTCTGGAAGGCTACCTTCGTTGCTTTGTCTCTGATAAACAAACACAATGGTTCAAATGGTTACCCTTGGCAGAATGGTGGTATAACACTTCCTTTCATACTGCAACAAAAATGACACCATTTATGGCACTCTATGGATGCCACCCTCCTTCCATCACTTCTTCTCTAAAAGAAAAATCTAAGGTTCAAGCAGTGGAAGATCACATTGAGAATCAACAACAAGTTCTCCAAATATTAAAGGACAACCTAACCATGGAACAAAATCGCATGAAACAACAAGCAGATCAACATCGCAGTGAAAGAAGTTTTCAAGTAGAAGATTGGGTGTTTTTAAGACTACAACCATACAAACAGATGTCCCTCAAGAAAGCCAAGAAGGATAATAAATTATCACCAAAGTACTATGGCCCTTATAAGGTATTGCAAAAGATTGGTACTATGGCATACAAATAGGAGTTGCCTGCATCTTCACGAGTACACCCAGTTTTCCATGTTTCATGCTTAAAGAAGGTTATAGGTGACAAGATCCTCATTCAAACTATATTGCCAAAACTTGACGAGGAAGGAAAAATCATATTGGAGCCTGAAGCCATCACTGACACAAGAATTCGCTAGTTGAGAAATAGATCCATTTTAGAGTATCTCATTAAATTGAGGAAACTACCGGCTGAAGATTCCACTTGGGAAGATGAGTCTTTTATACAGAAGCATCCAAAGTTACTCAAGCGTTGCGGACAACACTTGTCTTAAGGGGAGGGGCATGTTAAGCCCTATATAGTGGCTCATTACCCCTTAATTGGGGCATATTACATTAGTAATGTCATTTTATTTATGTTGGCTTTATTTCGATTGTTGTAATTATACCTCCTAGTCTCCTATATATACCAAGGAGACATTTTCATTTTGAATCATCTTGGAATTGTACATTTAAGTGGGCATAAGGAGGTTTCCCCCTCGAAGAGGCTTATTATTTGAAGCTCTCTCTTTTTCAAGGTGTTGAATACTTATTCTAAGGTTATTTCTATGCTATATTGATATTTGGTTCTTAAAAATGTTTGTATTCCTAAGAAGTAAAGGATGGAGATTTGTAGTATATGTGCTACTCTTAAATCAAGAATAGATAAATCTGAAGGGGTCGAAAGAGGTATGTATTTACTATTTTTTTTTTTTTAAATTGAATAGTTATCAACTATGAAAACATACGATCAATATTTCCGTTTTATGTCATGCGCAAATTCCATAATCAAATCACTTCAAGAACATCAGAATCAACAATAAAGTGAAAGACAAAAGATGTACAAACATCGAAAGAAGTGTTATGATGCTCCAAACAAATATTTAGGTATGATAATTGATGGCATGGACCAAAAGAAAACACTTCTACCACATTTTGTCCGTACACCCAAAAATTTACAGGAAGATAATTCCATTAAGTTTCAATTGGTTGGTTGTATGGTTTTCAATGGAAAAATGTGTCCAAGAGTTTACTTCACAACTCCAAATATTCACAATGATGCAAATCTAACTATCACCATAATTCATCATGTGCTCACTCACTGGTCTGGAAATCTTCCTCAAGTTCTCTATCTACAGTTGGACAACACTAGTCGTGAAAATAAAAATCAAATTGTGTTTGGATATCTAAGCATGCTTGTTGAAATGGGAATCTTTCAAAAGATGAAAGTTGGTTTCCTTCTTGTTGGACACATTCATGATCATATTAATCAAATGTTCAGTCGTTTTTCTGTAACATTGAGGAGGAAAAATGTTGGAAGTCTACCATCATTGATTGAATGTATCAAGAAAGCATACATTCCAGAGCATGTTTTTCATATATTAGAAGAAACTGTTGACATGTGAAGATTTATTTAGGGATCACATCGTGAAGAAAAATGTATTGAGCAACTTAATGACATTAGCTTCCAACATCAATTTTGTTTCAAAATTGATGGGAAAACACTTATATGGTGAAAGAAGTATTCAACTACTACAGAATGGGGGCCTTCATCAGGTTTATTATTTTTTAAGTTCATTCCAGATTGTCTAATTTTTGCATCAAAATTATTATTTTTACAATCAGTTGCTGAAATCCATAATGCACGAAGGCGTAATAGAGATGTAGATTATTTAGAATGTCTGGAAGAAATTAAAAAGTCCATTAAGGATACATATGAGTACTTTGATGTTGTTGATTCTGTTTGGTGGGATTCTTTTTTCAATAGTCAAAGTGAAATCATTTCAAGCTCAACAAATGAAGATAGAATGTTGAGGACTCCATTTCATTGGCCACAAAATATGCCAAACTAATATGAAGAAACAAACATTGTTGAAGTTCAAGAATCTCAAGGTGCTATTGAGATTACACAAGCAGAGGAAAGAGAAATGTATATTGGTTCGTGAAGGTCACGTGCACAACGTGAAGCCATGGAAGACCCTTATAGGGGTTCAATACAATATATTAAGGAGCGTAGCATGATTGCAGTTTTAGTGACTGAGCATCCACATGGTTATCCATTTTGGAAAGGAAAGGTTATAAAGATTGAGAAATAAAATGTTGATGTTGTTGCAATTGAAGTGCATTGGTATGCAACAAGTACAAACCCATTCAATGGTGTGTACAAGCCAGAGATGGTGGTTGAGAAACATGTCAATAAAAAGAGAAAAAGAAAGGGTCAAAATACAACTCGTTGTCGCACTGACCTCTTAAAATTAGACGATGTTGACATACTTGTTTATGACTTCAATTTGACAAAGAGAGGAACTCTTCGCTCCAAAACAACAAAGATTATCAAGAGGTTGCTGCCGTAAGAAATAAATGCAAGATGGGAGTCTGTTGAACCTAGTCGTAGATCTAAAAGGCATTTGACATCTGAAATGTTGGGCATGCATGTAGACTCAGATGGTGCATTCATCGACAATAGAGAAGAGTATGGATCATCTACATCTTCATCAAGACATTCATCTGAAGACAATGTAGACTCTGATGGTATTTCAGAAACCATGAGTCAATTTGAATAAGTGTATGGAACATTTTAAGAATTTTTTATCCATATGATGTTTGTATGGTAACTAATACAGAACATTGAAGTTACATATGATCTTACATGAAGTTATGAATCTTTTGTTATGTTTTATGAATGATATGTTTTTTTAATATGGATAATATAATAAAAATTTCTTAGCTCATATGTTTTGAATATGGTCAATATAACAATACTTTTAAGAAACTATTTAAAAAGTGACGTTGAATTTTTAAAGTATATTGTGATATTTTCGTGGCATTATGTATTACCTTGTGCTTTGCGTGATGATAACGTTTAAAAAGTAAACATTTAAGGGTTGTTTTTATGATTTTGTTTACAGTAATGATGAGTTATTTTACCACATTATAAAAATGTGTCATTTTAATACCCCAATTTTAGAATGGGTGCTACCAGTGGCAATACTTTTCAATTTGATGGTTGATTTTGAGGTTTTGGTTTTAATGGTACCAAGTGATAAAAATATGATTTCAAATGATCTCAAAATTTAACGTTTTGAAAAAAAATAAAAAAACATCTTTTTTGTTTTTAGGTGCTGATTTTAAGGTTTTTCTAAGCTACTGTCTAAGTTTTGAAGGCCATGTTTGAAAAATGTCGTAATTTTGATCCCGTTTTAAAAAATGGTGCTACCGGTAGCACCACTTTTTTATTTGGGGGTTGATTTTGATGTTTTTTATGCAAAAATATGGATTTTTTGGGCTAGAGTTCTCGTTTTGAGGTCACAGTTCTCATTAAGTTAGTAACTTTGTTCCTATGGTTGTCTATCTGAAAAGGGACTCGAGAGGTAGTTTGTAATCTTTCCCAACTAAAACCTATGCCATTATTTTGTAAAGTACATTGTATACATTCTTGTTGGGAGGCTACAAGAGAGCATACCTTCTACAATCTCAATAGCCTTTAAAGTGATAAATGTTTCTAATACAACAATCCTTTTAGCTCAGTTTTCATTCTCTTCTTTTTTCCTTTCCAATTCTACTCTTAACTCAAAATTTTCATCCTCTAGTTGCTTCATGTTCTCTAAATGTTTCATTTTAAGGATTTGGAATTTTTCTTGTAGGTCTGAAATGTGTTGTTCATGCTAAAGCAAGGAGATTTTAGTACTTTTTCCCTCTATTCCCTTCCTTGATTTGCAAGTGTTTTCCATTTAAGATATTTTTCCCTTGCTTATTCTAATTGACCAATGAGGTATTGGGTATTGATTTCATCTTTTATTGTGTTGCTATCCTCATGAGTTTCTTCAATTTCCAGTGCAAGTCTAAAATGATGAACTTCTTTGTTCAATAAATAGGGTATTTCCACATAAGTCGAACACCTTATGGTAATCTCTCACACAAATAGATCAAATATTAGTACACTAGTGTATTACACGACCATTAAAAACATCAAAGAGGGAAACACTCCACAACCCCAACCAACGTGACCACTTGAAACAATATACTTATGCAAAAGGAAATATTTTAAAAATGAGTTTCTCACATTCAATCATCAGCAAATGACCCTCCATTCTCTTTAAATAGATATCATGGACCAATAAGGTGTTAAGCCACATATCAATATAGCCATTAGTATAAAGGAGAATATGAAATGTTGGATCAATTTATGTATAGAACATAATTCTAACCATTGGATTAGATAATTATAATGCACACTAAAGAAACATACTTTACCTAAAGACACATTAGACCAAGTTGATCTTAACTAACTCATGAATGTCTAAATATCCTAACATCCCCATTTAAGAACAACATGGGATAGGATTGAAGGATTTACTAAGGTGACACAACAGGAGAAGGAAGGAGGCACCATAGCCTAACCCCTTTAATGACAACTTTCATGCACTCCTAACATAGATCAAAGATTAAAAACTTTGCTTCTATAAGAGATTTTGTGAAAATGTCTACAACTTGATCATCTATAGGGCACTAGATCACTTCGACAATGCAATCCTAGAGAAGCATTTTGATGAAGTGCATGTGTATCTCAATGTGTTTGTTGCAAGATGTTGAATTGTATCTTCGGGGAGCTAAATGGTGCTCTAATTGTCACAATAGAGTGTGGTCAGATGTTGCAGTTGGGATCCAAACTCTAAAAGGATATATCGAAGCCAAAGAGCTTGTTGAATCGAACTAACTACTGCTCAATATTTTGCTTCTATTAAAGAAGGAGCAAGGACCCTTTTGTTTTTACAAGCCCAAGTGACAAGTCTAGAACTAAGACTGAAAACATAACTTGTAGTACAATTTTTATCATCAAGGTCACTAGCCCAACTGAAATCAATGAAACCAACAAACAAAGGAGTCCCCCCCCCCGAATAATAATGTATCCCAAACTAAACCATACCCTAGATGTACCGAAGTATAATATTTGATGGTTCCCAATGGCTCTTATCAGGTGCAATTTGCATATATCGGGTAACAAGATCAACAACAAAGGAAATGCCAATTTGGGTAAGAGTCAAATAAAAAAGGCTACCAACTAATTGATGATAAAAATTGACATCTACTTTGGGTGTAGTGTAGGTGGCAAAAAGTTTGATTCTAGACTAGAAGGGATATGGAGCTAGTTTACAATATTCCATGTGGAAGTGAAGAATAAGGTCACACACATATTTAGACTAGGAAAGGGAAATTCATTCATTTGTTAGCAAGACTTGGAGACTGAGAAAGTAATGTAAATTCCCTAAGTCTATCATTTCAAATTTCTTCGTAAGGTTGGATTTCATATGGGTTAAAAGTTTGGGATCACTACAATCATTGACATAAAGAACAAGGTCATTGACATAAAGAAAAATATTATGATATGGTTACCTACTTTCTTAGTATAGACATTGGGGTCAAAATGACATCTATAAAATTCTATGTCAAGAAGAAAGTTATCTCTTTTAGCATGCCAAGCCTAAGAAGCTTGTTTAAGGCCATAGAGAGATTTCTTAAGGCGGAAAACAAGGCTAGAGCCATTATGAATATAGCTAGGAGGTTGTTCCACGTAAATTATTTCTTGCAAATCTCTATACAAGAAGGAATATTTAACATACATTCAATGGACCTCCCATTTATATGAAGTAGCAATGGCTAGAAAAAGGAATATATGAATCATTTTGGCTACAAGGGAAAAGGTTTCATTATAATCAATTCCTTTAACTTGAGAAAACCCTTTGAAAACTAACTAGACCTTATGTCTTTCAACACTTCCATTTAATGCATTCTTATTTATATACGCCCATTCACATTTGATAAGTTTTCTTCCTTTCGGAAGAGGTACAAGATCCCAAGTATTATTCACCATTAAGGAACAATATTCTTCATTTGTTGTTGCATCCCAATATAGATATCTAGAAGCTTCTGCAAATGTTTCTAGATGATGAGTCTCTAAACCTTGAGCCAAAAGAGAGGAAGATCATTGTGCATGTGTACAATGTTGCTATGAAGGATTACCAACATGATAATCAATGGCTTCTTGTGTTGCATGGACCTGTCTAGGAAGTTGTGGTGTCAATATGGGTTCATGTTCAATAGACACAACTCAAGGAAAATGAACATGAAGAGGTGGATTTTCATCATCACTATCATCATTTGATGAATAAACTAGAATAGGAGCACTAGCATAAAAATTGAAAATAGAAGATGGCCCAATTGTTGAAGATCGTTTGTGGGTCAAAGATGGAATAAATGTTGAGTTAGGCTCATAGGTCGATAGACCTTCATCAAAATTAAATATCTCCTAACAATTATTTCATTAGAATGAGGTTGAACAAGTCTATAACCTTTTACATATTCAGAGTATCCAATAATTCACTTATCACTCTTAGGATGGAATGTTTTCCTTTCGCATCAGGAGTGTGAGCCCATTCTTTACTACCAAACAAAAAAGGTGGCTTACATATGGTTTATTTTTACTCRATGCTTMTTTTGATGTTATATCTTTTAAAGCTTGTGTGGGAGTGGAATTTACTAYGTAATTGGTACAGCTAATGGCTTCCGCCTCAAAATGAAGAATTAATCCCYTAGATTGGATCATACAATTTTCCATTTCTTTTATTGTGTGATTCTTTCTCTCARYAACACCATTTTTCTATGGTGTATATGGAACATTGTGTTTCATATAAATGCCTTATGCAATGCAACACGTGGGCTTCACTCAATGTACCCTAAACCCTAAACCCATATTACTTTGAYRAGACAAAACTCTTATAGGCCTRCAAATCACAAAAATAACCCAAAAATAAKAAAAMAAGTGCACTGACATCTGAACATAGAGATGTGCCACTATGGTAAGATATCATGGGGTTCAAGGGCTTGGTGTTAGACTTCTTTCACCTCTCTCTTCAATTTAATGCATGGTCATGCATTCACTGGGGATAGGGTTTATGTATATGGATTTCTATTTATAGACCTAGAAAAGTGAGCTACCTCAAGTCATAAATCTGTGTCCCTTAGATCTATGATTGCATGGACACCTTGAAGAAAAAAATCTATCTTTATATAAAACTTGTATTTTTAGTAATCCTTAGTCAAGTGATCTATCCAATAATCCATTTTTGCTTTCTTATCGTTCAGACTCAAATGCACTCTCATAGGAGATATGTGATATATTGTGATCCCGGGGCTCAATCTAACCTAGCAACATGATCCCGGGGCTCAATCTAACCTAGCAACATTCTTAATGTGCTTTAGGTGGAAATGAGTAATTTATTCCTTATACTCTATCATTGTATTGTTTTTTTTCATATATATAAAGATTAAGGTCGGATGTAGCACCAAGGATATTATTTGTGTTTGAGGGTTGAGATCCATCTTTCCAAACAAAAGACTTAATTGGTTGTCGAAACTCAATAAAATCAGGGTTTATCCTTTCCTTGTGTAATGAAAAAGGAAAATATACACATCCCCATGAGGCTATGTGGAGGGATCATGTATGTTGTGTGGTGATATTGGCTTCCATGTAGTTGTAAAAACCTAGAAACCCTCATTCTCCCAACCAAAATGACCCACTCAAAAAGATCATTAGATAGTGAAAAATCAAGGTTTACAGGAGAGCCACTTGAATTGGTGGACATATCTACCTTAAATGGTATCGATATATGTGATTTTATGAATGCATAGATTCATCCTACAACAAAGTAAACCATACAAAATTAGATATAAAACCCTACATACATAAATACATATTAAAAGGGGGGATAGGACAATCGACACATACAAAGGTATGTTAGGTGGGGGCTCTAGTTAACAATATCATTTTCCATATGAAGGATTCATATGATCTCATTAAGGGGTGAATGTACAAGTTCCTCACTATCATTTTTTTCTTCCAAAAGAGATTTTCACCATTGTTGATTGTGCATTGATTTCTTGCCCAATAAGCCCTTTCCCAATATCTATAACACCTCTACAATACCTATAAACTCCCCTTTATTTGTGAAACCTCACCACCCTCCAAATACCTATAAACCTATTTCAACTAAAAAATACCTCTCCACCCCTTAATATGAAACAATATATTGACTTGATTTTTCACAATTGTAAAGCCCCCTTTATGAATGAACGCATAAGATATTGGCCAACAAGTGAAGCCCATGTGCAATGTAGTAAGTTGTAAATTTTTTGTTAATATATTCTCCTCCATTATCTATTCTTAGCTTTTGAATTTTATGTCAATATTATTTTTCTACAAGGGCCTTGTAGGCCAAAAACATGTCAAGAACTTCACTTTTAGGTTTTAAGAAATAAACCCAAGTGCATCTAGAGAAGTCGTCAATGAAAGTTAAGAAGTACTCAAACCCAAAGAAAGAAGTAGAAGGAAGTGGACCACACAAATCATTATGAACAAGTTACTAGGGATCTGAGGTGTGACAAGAGGCATGTTTGTAAAAATTGTTCGATGATGCTTACCAAGAACAAAGTCGGAGCAAAGACTATATTTGCAAGAAATGAAAAGAAGACTAGTCAACATATTCTAATTACATTGTTGCTACAATGAGTGATAGTTTAGATGACCGAACTGCTCATGCCAAATTTTTCTCAAGCCATGAGCAATAAAACCCGATGTAAGATATGATGGCCCAAAGTTGTCAAATCTGTATAACCTGGGAATATCATCAACAACTCCATTTTCTAGGACACACTTAGGATCTTTTAAATACTTGATTACAACTTGGTGAGGTGAAAATTATATTTTTTTACCTTCACCTAAATGAGTGATTTGGTACACTAATAGAAGTTTGTAGAAAATACTTGGAACACATAATACGCCATTAAAATGGCCATCGTCTAGCTTAATTGTTCCATACCCTACAACCTTAAGGGATCTGTCATCACCAACACATATGTGTTTGGTGTTACATTCATTAAGAGCATAAAAGATGGCTTTATCCTTAGTGATATGATAAAATGCTTCATAATCAATAAGCCACTCACTAGAAGAAGTAGATGTTGCATTAAAAGAAAACATAGAAGTGAATAGTGTATTCCCATGAGAAGAAGATTTAGAAGAAGAAGGATCAAGATTGATGTTGTGCTTCTTCATTGTTGCTTCTGAGGATTCCATCTTCTTGAAACATTTAGACTATATATAATCACATCTCCCACAAAAATTACCATCTCTCAGTCCTCTTGTCTTTTGATTTATTTTTTTTATCGCCATTGGGAGTAGGAGCCGATTGAGAGGGTTTGAGACCCTAGTTTTGTTTATTGTTGTGAAGATGTCACTTCTTCAAATTACTGGATTTATCCTTTTATTGCGCCACTAAGGATTTATTAGATGTACCTACAATGTTGATCACTTCAAGATGAGCTTATCTTTCTCTCTAATCAAAGAATCAAAAAAATATTCAAGAGAGAGCATTTTGTAAGCATCCCCTTGACTAATTAAAGCTTCTTTAGTGGAGTGCAAGGTAGATACAAAAACAAAATAGGTAGTATCAATATGAGCAATCTTAATAACATATATAAGTTGGTCAACTTCTTGATTATCTTTCTACCCTTTGATATAAAATGAGACTCATTTCTCGGTGGTAGTGGACTATTCTCTAATACACAACAACTTTTATTATTCATATGTATATGTAGTGGACTATTTTCTCTTTTTTCATATGAATAATCTTGTTTCATTTCAATGCTTTGTTGGTTTGTGGCAAGGATTTTCTTGGTAGCATGTAGACTATTCTCGATTATTCAAAAATGATAGTTAGACATAAGTTATAGATCTAATCTATCTTCATCTTCACTATTGTTATTTATCTAACTATGTCTCATCTCAATTCAATTATTAACTAGTTTTCTGAGAGGGTAGTTCAATTTTCAATTGGATTTTATCTCTTTGGGGAGGAGTTGAAGGTGGTCTGACTATGGTTATTTATGATAGTAGAATCCCTACTATCATTTGCATTTTTGGCCTTGTTCTTGCTCCTATATTTATGATATAAATAGGATTTTATTAGTTGCATCTTGCATTATTACATTTTTTGCATCTTGCATTATTACATTACATTTTTATCTATCACATCTACATTCTTATTTTTTCAATTTAGATTAGTTAAATTAGTTTTCATAGGTCATTTATCATATATATATTAAAACAAAATTTTACCTTGCATATCACAACCATGTCATAATTGTAGGGTTTTCTATTTTAACAAAGAAATGTTTGATTGAGCCTTTTCACTAGGTAAGATTATGTGGATGATGAGAGTCATTTACCCATGTCAACGATCTTCTACCTACCATAGAGCATCTTTCCTTAAATAGTTTTTAAAATTAAAAAACCAATACCTTCCTCAATTAGAGCTCCTCATTTTGAATTGAAAGATTTATAACAATTTGCAATAATCTCTGGCCATTTTCCATTTTAAAATAAATTAGCTACATTATTTTTAACCTCTCATATAAGAGTGTAAATTCAATGCATTGAACTTCAAGATATATTCTATCTCTTCCATTCCTTGATTAAGATATATTCTATCTCTTCTATTCCTTGATTATTAATGAACAAGAGAAATAGCTGCAAAGCAACTAATCCCTGCCAAGTTTAATAAAAATATAAACTAATATGGAAATCCTTGTTTTTGGAACATTTTTGTTATTTGATAAGCTTTCTTATTTTGTGCAAGAACCTAAGGCTCCGAGCCTTCAAACCTTCACGCTTCAATTTCGATTTCGTGAGATTTCAAACCTTCACGCTTCAATTTAGTTGCAGGTGGACCGCTCTGCCCTGGAGGTTTGTGCTGCAGCAAATGGGGATGGTGCGATAAAACTCAGGCCCATTGTCAGAGCCCTTAGTGAGTTGCAGTGTCAGTGTAAGAACCACAAAATCGACCATCCATGAATTTTTTTTTTTTAAATGTTTTCTTAATCCTGACAAATAGCTTTAAAAAATCTCACATACCATGGGAATAAAGTGCCATCAATATCGTTTCGACCAATGATAAATATAATTCAAAAAATAAAAAAAATTGGAAAAAAATTTTGTTTTTATAAAAAAATATTTATTTTTAACAAAGCTTTGGGAAACTTGTGAGAAAGAATTAAACATTTAATAAAACTTTGGGTAACTTGTGAAAAAAAATGAAACTAATTAGAAGTCAATGTCAGTTGACCTCTATGGCGAAAGCTATAGTCCCTCGTTTTGCAGGGACTAATTAAGGAAAAACTATTTATCACTACATTGAAGCCATATAACCCTACATTACTTTTAAGCCTTATGCAAATGTACATTAGATGGAGAGCACTTCTACATTGAAGCCACAGAGCCCTAAATTACTTTTAAGCCTCATGCAAGTGTACATTAGATGGAGAGCACTTCTACATATGTTCTCTCTTTTTTAATCATTAATGAATAAATAAGAAAAAATATAATTACATTGAAGCAAGTAGGTTTGCATCAATTAATGAAATTAATTAAAATCATTAATTGTAATCCAACATCATTTAACTAATTGGAATTGGTATAAAGAATGATAGTGTGAGGATATTGAGATATATTAAGTAGAGAATCAATTAGTTATATACACAATTAAATTATTTCTACATCAACAACTTAAAATGGTTACTTTAATTTTATATTAAATTTGAACCCACCAAATAAAATGCAACCCAATCCACAATTACAATAAACATCCCTCATGTTTCTTCCACGTTTTTTCTCTAATACATATAATAAATTAATTAATGCTTTAGCTTCTTTAAGTATTTCCAATAATACATATAATAAATTGATTAATGTCCTTCTTCAATGATGCATATAATAAATACATTTGATTAATGTCCTTGCTTCAATGATACATATAATAAATTGATTAATGTCCTTTCTTCAATGATACATATAATAAATTGATTAATGCTATTTATGTATACATTAAATTGATTAATGTACTTGCTTCAATGATACATATAATAATTGATTAATGTTATTTATGCATGTAATAAATTGATTAATGTTCTTGCTTCAATGATACATATAACTAGCATAGCTGCAAAGTGGATGGTGTTGCGGCTGGTGAACGCTGAAAGTTATCTGGACAGACAACACTTTGGTGAATTGAAACACACGGACAACTGAAACACACATAGAGCCGAGGAAATCCAAAAGTTAATCTTAAATGTGGTAATTCCAAAGGTTAATCAGTTAAACGTGGCAATCATATGGTGGTACAGTAATTTCTTAATATAATTAGGTAAATGTTAAAAAGTAAACAGATTAACTGATGCATTCAAAAATACAAGGAAGTTATGAAGAGTAAATCACATTCATTGATTTGGGAGGATGACTAAGAATATTCAAGCATTTTCAATTGTTAGTCATCAGATTAGAATTTTAGATTAAAAGGTGATTAATTGTGCCCATCTCCAATAGGTATACGCCTTTCGGCGTAATAAATTGATTAATGTTATTTCTTATTTATGAATTTCTAATATTTGATTTAATGTTACGAAAAAATCTATAAATCTATGCAATTTATAATTTTTTATGATAAAGAGTTGTATGATTGCATTATATATTTAATTTATATATAATTTATATTTAAAGGAATTAATAGTTTTTTTAGATTAGTTAGGTGGGGTCTAAGTTCAAATTTGGTTGGTGGTTGGCTACCACTATAACCCCTAGGCTAGTACCAACAGCTTGCAAGCCAACACCTAGCAAGAAATTTATAATTTAGCAAGGGTCGAGATGTCCTGAAGCCCACAGAGTTGGAACCTCTATCTCAGGGGGGCGTCTACCCTTATAGCTTTATCAAAACATGCCAACATATGCACTTTGTTGAAATTAAACCCCGATGGTAAGGATAAAAAACATGCTACCCAACCACCCGAGTTAAAGGATAAAAAACATGCTACCCAACCACCCGAGCTATAAACCCAGGGCATATATTTGATTTGTATTAACATAGAAACCTATATATTTATATAAGAGGCCCATGGTTGTTGTAATTATTCTTATTTTAAATTTTAAAAATACCCTGGGAAGTTTGTGATCCTTCTTTATAATGCTAATCAAAAGAGCCTCTTAACCCTCTATGGTAAATGACAATCTTCTATATTCCTATTTCATGTATCACCTTCATGTTTATTTGCTCAAGGGGTAGCATATGTATAAATACATGTAACTAGACTTGGAGTTACTCCATGCATGTAACGAGGATGCATGAGAAAAAGTATAATTCCCCATAGACAAGATGAATGCCTTTCTCCTTAAAGTTTCTCGGAAAAAAGACACAACTACAATGAGATTGGCATTATAATTCATAGGTGTTTTCTCAATAGGAATAATGTCATAATCATAGAAGTACCACCTCTCAAATCTTATTAGTTCCTGCCGAAGGCGTAGATGGACTATAGTGATCGATAATTTGTTGACTTCATATTAGTTTTTCCTTTGACTATAAATTTTTGCATAATCTCTATTGTTCGAACTAGAGAACTAAAAACATTATTTTTGTCATGATCTCATTGGTGAATATAATTGAAGTCTTATTGACAGCTTCGTTATTCCCAATGTTTTAAATGTTAACATATCCAAAGTTTTGATCATCTACAGTCTTTTTGAATTTTTATTATTTTTATTTAAATGTTTAGATATCCAAAGTTTTGAGCATCGACACTCATTTTTATTATTTTTATTTTCTTTTATTAAGTACTTAAACAAACATTCTTATTATTGAGTACGTAAACATGCCTGACACACTGCATTCTTTTTTAAAAGTTTACATAGCGCGAGGCCCTTAAACAGTCCTGTCAACCTTAAATGTTTACTTAACAGGCCTGAAAGCCTTAAATGTTTACTTAACAGGCCTGTCACAATACATTTTCCTGCAATTTTTTGATACAATCTTCTTTGTAGTGAATTTGGGCAATATTGTTCTCCTCTGACATTACTGGTTCATTGGTTGTTGCTTGCTCGTTGGTTCGCTAGATGTTTATTATTGTTGTTTTCTTCAACTTTGCAAAGTTGAGGTCCTGCAGCTGCAGTTGGACCTCTTGGCGCTTGCTCACTAGTTTGTTGTTTACTGCTTGCTCTTGTTTGCTTCAACTTTGCAAGGTTGAAGTCACGCACCCGCAATTCGACCTGTTCTTTCACTGTGTCGAGTTGAAATCCTATACCCTTGTTTGCTTCAACTTTGCAAGGTTGGTGTCCTGCATCCGCAGTTGGAACTATTGTTGCATTTTGCATGGTTGAGATTCTGCACCCGCAATTGGAACTGTGCTTATGTCGTTCCCCATTCACGAGTAAGCTTCAGTACCATGGTTTCATTCCTATTCGTTGTTTGTTGTTTACTTTTTGCAGTTTGCAGGTAAGAATTTTCAATACTAGGAAGTGCTGAAAATCAAAATAAATATAAAAAAAAAACTAGAAATAATGCCTGAGTGAAAATGATTTTACAGAACATCCTTATGTGTGACTACTGGGATCAAAGAAACAAGAAAGTATTGTTATCCGTGAAAAGTGTTGAACAAGAAATCTTGTCGCCTTTTCATGTCAATGTCGAATATAGAACCCACCTCTGTCACCACCATACTGACATACAAGAAAGAAAATGGGATGTTCTCCTCATCTTTATGTTCCTGAAACCATACATTTAGTGCATTTTTCAGGCTGTCCCCTTCCAATTACATATTCCCACTTTCATTTCCTAGACATCATACCATGGCTCTTTGGAAAATAGCAATGCAAAGGGATTTTCCAAACAAATTCAGAGTTTTCATTATGGAGCAAGCATATGTGAGGACCTTACCATCCCTTCTTTGCAGGTTATGACAGGGCAAGATTTTATTCTTCGAGGAAAAACCACATATAGATGTTAGTTTTATGTTGGAATTTGGGTCTTCCAAAGCATCTTCCATCACCATTTTCACATCTGAACCTCGTATTGTGGAAATGATTCTTTTTAACTTGAATGGAAAGTTCACTGATATGTCTCGGGATGAGCTCCCCAGTGCCCAATTTTAGAATATCTTCTTCATCTTGTAAGATAATTGAAGCATCTTAGAATATATTCTTAATAGTGTAAGATAATTGAAACCTTAAGAAGTTGTGCTATGTGTTAGTTCTGTTCACGTGGTAAAAGTCCATAATGCCTAATTCTTCTGCTTTTGTTTATCCCACATACCATCTATGTGAGTTTTCTGGGTGGGAGACATCAAAAAGTCGTTTCAGATCTGTTTGGTGTTGATTTTTTGAAGAGTGTGGATGAAATTAAATGATGAATAGGATTTTAAAGCTATACACAATGGCTACTGAAATGCTTATAAGATGCACAACTAAAATAAGTTCAAAAATTATATGTGTTAAATACTCAGTCTTTGTACTGAGCAAATTTATAGTGTTGTTTAATTTGCATTATCTCTTCTATATGATTGAGCACTCACAATAGCTTTGTTTGTTTGTCATATGCTATAGAAACCAAGGAGCATTGAATTTGAAACGAAAAAGGTGGCAGGATACATAGCAGAATTGGTATGCAGTTCCGAACTTATAGTTATCTTTTTTTTGCTATTTTCATATTATCTAAATATAGCAAAGAAACATCTTGAAAATCACAACTTAAAAAGATGAAGCAAGTAATAGATGTTGAGTACTATCAAATAGATACAGACTCCATTGTACATGACAACATCGACCAGGTATTTCATAACAATGGTATTTTTAGATTAGATGCATTCTCGTATACTGTGGGAGATTGCCTCTTCGATGCATTTCAAGTTCTATTGCATTTCTGGTATTCCTCGATCGAGTTGCGCAATGGATTGATAGATAATTTCTTGGCGTGTTTAGAAAATGGAAACGTTGAGGCATTAGAGTCGTATCAATATGAATTAGCATCTGATTTTCTTTGCCAATTGCATGGAATACATGATGTCAGTACGTATTTTTCAAAGATGTCGTTGTCTGCATCTGCAACTCTGCCTCCACATGAGAGAGGAATTTTGGGAGATACATTTTGTATACGGTGGTTGGCCAAGTGGTTGAATATATCAATTGGAATTTGGTCATTAACAAGAAAAAGAAGATATCTACTATTCAACAAAACTGCATCTAGGGATCCATATTGCACATTGTTCCATGATGTTAATCCTCTAAGTGGTCATTATGAACCACTACTCTATAAAAAATTGTCCATATGCAATCTTGGAGGACCTGATATTTACTTGTCCCTCACCTGCAAAGACCTTCAATCACATTGGAAATGAATTATGCATCATATACACTCCCATGGATTGCACATAACAACAACTATTACATATGCTTGTGGAGATAGTTTGTTCAATACAATTTGTTATTCGATAGAAACCGAGTTTGATGTGCACTCACTATGCTTTTACATTGTGCAATCCTTTTGCAATGCAATTATAGGTGGTAGTCAATAGGCGTTTAAATGCTTGCATCAACACCTTCTACCATATGTCATAGAAAGTATGTCGACAATTGGAAGTTGGAAACAATACCTTGTAAACATGGCAATGGCATATGAGAAAGGAAATATAGAGGGTGGCACATTCTGTTTACAATGGATATCTATCACATTCAAAGTAAATATCCAGGTCTGGTCAACCCTATCAGATGGTACTATCCATTCTTACCATATCGATTCAAACTGCGATTGAACAATTGACATCATATTGTCGAAAACAGATACGCTACACATCCATTAACAACCTTTGATAAGAAATAATTCCAGTTCAAGATCCACTATCCATGCCACCCAAACCGCATCAAATCTGCATAAGTGTCGCATACTGTCTAATCAGGATGAAACTCATCCCAATTGTCATTAGGTCATACAGAGCTTAAACAAAAAATGTAGATTGACTTATCACAACTTGGAAAAGGTCATATGTGAAAGAAATGAATACATTGGTACACTTCCTTCTAGACCTCTGAGTTGTACAATCGATCATCATGAGGTGAAAGGGAGCTCGACCAAGAAACACAAACTCACATATCACAACCTCAAAAAAATTGTGTGTGCAAAACACGATTGCATTTTCACACTTCCTATTGAACACAAACATCACATTTCCAATGACAAAGAACATTGTCATTTTCACCATCAATATGGTGAGGAGGAAATGATCGTAACAAATGTTGATTCCACCTTCAACATGGCTTGTCAACAAGTGAAACTAGTTTCGAGTGGCAACCATAATTTAACCTACCACATGTTGAAAAAATAGATACATGAGAGAAACAGGTGCAACTACATATCCCACAATGGTCATGATATTGATCGAGAGGGAAACATCACATATCATAGCCTAGAGCCAACACCATGCACTGTTAGCATTGAAAACCAACAAACACTTACTACGCATCCTTGTCTAGGTAAGAGAGATGCAAAGAAGATCTATATGAAACAAATTAAATATACTCCTTCCATTGCATGTGCGATTTGCGAGGAATTGCATTTTGAAAAAAACACTAAGTCTTTCACCCCCGAATTGCAAAAAGAATACCTCAGCTTGACACTAAATGATAGAACATTTTCCACTCGCAATATTTGTCTTCCATGCAAACGATCACTTGAAAATGGAAAATTGTCACACTTTGCAACACCCGACCAAATAAGATGTAACACACCACTACCAGATGTAAGTACACTTACAAAACTTGAAGAGAGACTTGTGTCTCTGCGAATTACATTTGCACAAATTAGACCCTAAGGCTATAAACGACCCCAAATGGGCTTAACATGATCAATTATTTATGTGCATGTCCAAATAGATGTTGTGCAAAAATCCCTGCCACAATCCATGAGCGAGACAATGACAATTGTTGTAGCTCTCAAAAGACAATTGCAATACAAGAATGCATACCAGACAGGTAGAGTGCATGTGCACATTGTCATGGCATTAAAATGATTATGTTCCAGGGCCCTGCACAAAGAACACAACATTTGTATAAATGATAACTGGAACCATGTTCTTGAACAAGGAATGACAACTCTGCACAGACTTTTGACACTACTATTGAATTTGATACAAGCGATGAATCAGAGAATGAATACCTGTTGAAACATTGATACATGGATTCATTGACTCACAACTCATTCATGACTTGCAAGAAAAGATTGTTGAAATTGCACATGCTGAAGGGAAACGCCCACTTGGAATATTCAAGGACAAATTTGCTGAGGAAATGAACTTCCCAACACTTTTCTATGTAGATCCACGTGCCAGTGACATCATAGAACAATTCAACTACCAAAAAATAGTTTGATGGGAACTACTACATTCAAGCAGTGACTTCTCCTGTCACATAACAAATTTGTTTTTCAAAACAATGCGCATAATAATTGAGAAAGTTCTCTCTTGCATGTTGGTGTGAATAAGAAAAGGCCAGCTACAAGGAAGAAATTTATTAGCCAGAGATGTCAAGTACAAAGAAAACATAGAAAAAATCCTAAAATCTGATATTGGATACATAGATTTCAAAAATATTCGCATCTCTCCTGACTACTTACAACAAAAAACGAAAAATGTATTTGCAATGATCCGACAATTGGGACCCCCAACTTTTTTCATCACATTTACAAGTGCAGAGCATCACTGGGATCCGTTGGTGACTACGATGTCTGCATTGTATAGGAACAGGAAAAGGGAAAAACAAACTGATACATTGGAAAATGATGACATTAACTACCTCATAAGAAAATACCCAGTGACATGTACTCGTTACTATAGACATAAAATAAATGCTTTGAGGCAATTGATATGTCATGATGAAATGTTATTCGGAAAAATATCAGACTATTATTTTGTCACTGAGTTCCAAAATAGAGGGAGTGGGCATGACCACGCACTGTTATGGATAGAGGGTGCACCAATCTATGGAAATGATAACAACTCACAAATCGATCATTTTCTGGACAAATACATAACATGCAACACAGACCATTTGGATCCAGAACTTGCCAAGGTTCATAGACATTACCATACAAGAAGATGTAAAAAATGAAAGAATTCACACTACATATACAACTTCCATGTGTCGCCAATGAGAACAACAAGAATCATAGAACCAATTAGTTTAGAGGACAATGTTCTCATTGAGAAATCAAAATACTTGTTCTCATTTCTAGAACAATGAGACTTCGATGACTTAATGAACTTTGAAGATTCCTTGATAGAACTAAATCTAACAAAAGATGAGTACATCCAAGTGATACAATCTACACTTAAACAACCAACAATTTTCCTTAAACGAAAACTTTCACATATTTGGAACAACAGTTTCTCCAAGGACATGCCAATTATGTGGAATGCAAATACAGATGCACAATATGTCCTCAATGCATATGTTGCAACATAATATTGTAACTTGTACATGACAAAGGTTGACAAATATATGACAAGTGCATTCAAAAGAATAGACAGAGAACTGATCCGTAGGATCTTTTAATGACTTATGGTTGAGTTTTAATTTTGCATGCATTAATTAACCATTGAGAAACTTAGTGAAAGAATGAGGAAAGAAGAGGAATTATAATAGCCATATACATGTATGCAGATCTGAAATGAATAATAGACAGCAAACCATAACACGCAGATTGATAACGGAGTTCGACACAACTTTGCCTACGTCTCCAGGCCTTTTCTCTGTGGGGGAGGCTTCTTTATCTCTGTTCGAAAGCTCAAAAGTACATCGCTGCAATGCCAAATGGCTACAAGACTGATCTGGTCATGTTCTTCTAGATCTCTAGAACCATGCAAAGAAAACACCACGCAAAACGGACGTCCGGAGCTCCCAGAAATGATCCGACAACGTCTCCTCCTCAAAAGCTTCTCTGCCTCAAAATGGCTTTGGTTTGGCTTCTCCTCAGCATAATTTTGCTCTGAATGCCCTCAAAGCTATCCCCTTGGCATCAAACAGGCCTTGGTTATATAGCTGGGAAGGTAGTTTCTCATCTCCAACTTCCTCCAAGAAGTTAGGCTCCAAAACTACCCAATAACTCCCAAAAACCATTAACAAAGCTTAATTACAATTAAAAAATCAAAAGTTGGTTAAAAAACCCACTTTCCAACCATAATCTGGTTAAAAATCGGGCTTAGCCCCCTTATCTCATGCGCGCGCCCTCTTTGAACGGTCATATGGTGTAATAGGACCACGGGGCTGGTAGTTATAACCGCGCCCGTTTGGGTGGTAGGCTCCTTCGTCGAGTGCTAGTCATGTGGTCGGGTCAGTTGGACCGTGGGCTGGGGCTAAGCCCCGACCCATTCCCCCACCGTTTCAAACCTTGGTTCAACATAAGTAAAAATTCACCCATTATGGTAACAAGAACCACCGGCGGGGCGGGTGGCTAGCCCAGCCCTTCCAGTCCTTACACTCCGACGGGAGGTCGGGTGTTCGACTCCCATCCATGCCATAACTTTTACACCAAAAATCGACAGCCAATTACTGGGTGCCACGTGGCAGCCCTTGGCTAGACCACGTGGCACCTCTACATCCAACCGATGAATGCCACGTGTCAACCGATGATTCATCCACGTCAACTGCCGTACTGCTTCGTCACCCACCACGTCATCTCTGTCGTACGGCTCTGTCACCTGCCACGTCACTCGCCGTACTGTCCCTTCATTCCTCCACGTCACCTACTGACGTCATCCGTGCCACGTGTCACCCTTTCAGTGGTGACACGTGTCACCTTCGAATAGGTCCATCTGTATGCCCAAAAGTCCAAATCTGCCTGACACGTGTCACTACCCAAGGCTACCACGTGTCGCCTGTACAGACTTGCCACGTGTCGTCTGTATGGACATTTCACGTCAGCGTACGAACATGCGACGTCAGCGTCCGTACGGACTGTACAGACTGCACAGTCAACAATTTTTTTGCCTGTTTGACTTTTTGGACAGAATGTGATATCTTCTCCATACAGACTCTGTTTGAAAAAGTAAATATACCACCAGAATCAGGAAGACGAGACGGATGCAATGGAACATGTTTCGTCGCATTCTGAGCACTTTCATTTTTGAGCAATTTTCAAGCCCTGTCAGGCTTTTGGATCCGATTTCGGATCAAGAACATTAAAAAAATTCATATTGATGCTATGAAAATGATACATACACTTGGAAATACATTACTCAATCTTCAAAAAATGACTGCTCGACAAGCAGTTCACATTGCACTTTCCCTGCCTTTGAGCTGTAGTTTAAGGAAATGTGTTTTCATAAACACATCTCCACTTGACACACACACATTCGTGCTTAAACCACCATCTTTGCTAGAACAAGAGCCTCATAATTCAGAGGACATGATATGTCTCTCTATTATTGATTATTACCTCCAACATCCACCTCTTATTAAGCATATCTGCCTTGCAGAGTTCGTATCACATTACAAAAAAATGGCACACCCATATCAAAAAGAAACAAACCATATGTAATACGCTTTGTCAAATACAACAAACACATTGACTATGAAAACTTTTGTAGAGAAAAACTATTGTTGTACATTCCATTTGATCAAAATGAAAACACATTAAAACATAGCTTCCATACATGGGAAGATGCATATATGGCTTATGAGACTATGGTACAAACCAATGAGGCTAGATTTACATACAATGTCAACCCAACATTGGGTGATTTAGAAAGTGTAGTTCATGAACTAGAAAATCGTGACAATGTTGATGAGACATTAACAAACCATAAAACAACTAGAACTCTCTGTGAGTCCTATGACTTGCAAGCAGATTTGCCTTGTCCTCGAGCAACCGCCAATGAAAAATGTATCAATCTTGGCTTTCAAGTCACAAAACATCCTTTGTTTATCGAAAATAACTAATACTATAGAGTTAGACGACTGTTGAATCGAGAACAACAAGCAATCCTAAAGGACATTGCAATGAAAAAACTCTTAAACATGAACACTCTTGTGCACTTGTTCCTTACAGGCGAGGCGAGAACATGCAGGACATTCACAACGAAAGAACTATTCCAAATGCTTATACGAATATATGATTCAAACAATTTGACTAGCCCTATGAAACCAAAGGGACTAATAATTGCATATACAAAAAAAATGCATATAATGCAGGTGGAACAACAATCCACTCTGCATTTTTAATGCCTTTTAACAAGTCACATTTTCTTCCACTCAACAAGGAAATGTTAGATACCTTGTCTAAGATTTATGACGAACTACAACTTTTCTTCATAGATGAGGCATCTTTGATTGGAAGTCGCTTCTTATATTCCATTGACAATCGATTGATAAACATAAAACATGTGCACACCAAATACTTTGGGGACATTAACATGATATTTTGTGGGGATCTTTACCAGGTGCAACCCATCCAAGATTCTCTTATATTCGAACAACCTACGGTCAATATGCAAACAATGACGCATGAATTTTGGAAAGACAATATAAAATGCTTTGAATTACATACTACAATGCGCCAGAGAAATGAAACATTTATTGCAATTCTGAATAGAATGCGGACAAACAACCAAACATGTGATGACTTAACATATATCAATTCAAGGTGCATGCGACCTGTACCAATAGAACCAACCTTCCCTTACCTGTTCTACAAGAATAAGGATATAGCAATGCATAACAGGTACATGCTATCGCTCATGCCTAGCAATGATATCATCATCAATTCAATTGACCTTGAAGAAGACAACCATGGCAATGTACCATGTCATCAACATACAACCACTTTGCCTTTGCAACTTGTCCTGAAATTAGACATGCTAGTTGAAATATTGTTAGGATATTTAGACACTTAGGAGTTAGTTAAGATCTACTTGGTCTAATATGTCGTTAGGTAAAAGTGTGTTTCTTTAGTATGCATTAGTATGCATTTGTAGTTAGGCAATCCGATGGTCACAATATGTTCCCGACATAGA
>ML783051.1:607669-624438 GCA_009831015.1 Picea engelmannii | reverse complement strand
GGCCGCGTTGGCTGGGGCCGTGGATGTTTCCCCGTAGGGGTTTTACCACGTGAAAACATTGGTGTGTTGATCTTTGATCTGGTTATGTGAGTGGTTACTGAAGGTGTTCGTCCTCTGTTGGAATACCTGTGTTGTCGAACAAATATATGCATGCAACTATGATTCACATGATGGCTTGGTGAATGGTGTAGATGGAATACTCAAGGCTTATACCAAAACATAAAAAGTTGATGTCCTATGGATTAAGTTCCATGACCCGGATATTGGCCACCAACAAGCAAACAAGTTAGCTTATCTATATAATTCAAACACTGTGTGCGATTGGACACTTATCTTATGAATATCAAAACCAGTATCAACATCGGCAAAGATAGGTCAACTAAAGATTCGAAAACAATTTCCAATTAAACTTGCATGTGCACGTACAATTCAAATATCACAAGGGCTAACACTTGATAGTGTTGCGTTCGACCCTGTTGGAATACAAATACATGGACTTGTATACACAACTCTATCCTGTGTCAGAAACATAGACTCCTTGTATTTGCTAAGCGCTCTTACAAAAGATAACTTCAAAGTCAAGCATAAAGTTGATATTGAGATGCAACGCCTTAGGACTAGCGCAAAATGACATCTACAATATGATTACCAATCCATACAAACAAAATCATGAGTATCAATTCTCTCACTTAACACGTGCAACCTACATGCATATATGAATGATATACTCAATGATTATGACACAATGCAATCCGATATTTTGTGATTGCAAGAAACATACATGACATTGTGCATGCAAAACAAGCAATTTATGAATCACAATTGCAAATCAAGTTACATTACACATGGAGTGATGATATTAGTGAAAAAACATGTAACAATTTTGGAGCATATACATTTCGAAGAAAACAATGTTGAGATGGTGCTAATATTCCATGAATCAAAAATTGCAATATTGAATCTCTATGCCGCTCTGCATGCAAGATTTCCCAACATACTAAATGTTGTTTCAAATGCATTACAACATTTACATCTGAACGAAACCATTATCATTCTAGGAGACTTCAATATTGACATGCTACAAAATAGTGCCAGAACAAAAGAATTGGAAAACTACATGTGCAATTACAGTCTCCGCTTTCTTTTGGATAAGATAAACCATGTACAAAACACACTTATAGACCATGTATGGTCAAATGTGCCCATTTCGCAATACAACCTCTTTTTCTTAGACACATATTGGTCTGATCATGATACAATTTGTATCGTACTTGAATTATGAAATATACATCAAGCATATTACAAAATCATATTTCCATGTCTCAAAGCATATCTGGCTAACTTGTTGCACAAAACCAAATTATTCATCTAGAATCATCCAAATTCTTAGTTTTTTTTCTAGTTTGTAATATATTTTGGACAGAAAGAATTCTATATAGACACATACATGGATCAAGAAAAACAAAGGTGCATGCTTCTAACACTATCTGTTACTCTATTCCTTTGATTCTAATTTACTATATGTAAATATTCCTTGTTTTTCCTTACATACCAACTTACATTCATGTTCATTGTATTTTGTACTTTCCTTCTTTGTAACAAACTGAATAACCGGACAAGACAAAGAACTCTTAACCAGAAATATAAAAGAAGACATACGAAGGTGCATGCGTCTACTTGTATTCCATATTCGATTGCTTTGTATTTCGTTTATTCTGTGTATATTTATTCTACTGATTTGCAACTCATTTTTTTTTTATATGTAGATACTACATATCTTCCTACATATTAACTTATCTTCATGTCAATTGTATTTTTTGTGCTACTACATTGAAATAAATAAAATTGTATTCAATATTTTTTACATGTGTTCCTACAAAGCAACTTGGCTTCATGTCCATTGCGTTCTCTACATTTATACATTGAAAAAAAACATACTAATTGAACAAGAGGATGAATCCTTATGTACCACGGTTGAGGAAGCTGAAGTACAATCCCAAAAGGTATACCAACAGTAATAGTAAATCAAACACAATGCATGTGCTTAATGTACATCCATATCAATTATGAACAATATACAATGCGTATGCATATTTAGTTGTTGTCATGTTTGATGTACACATGTTTGCATCCGAAAAAGTTGGACAAGTGACATGGGCATGAGTATTCAGTCATCACAAACATCAACACAATGACAAGGCCAAAGGTAACAATTCATAGATTATGATCTTTCTATGTTTAGGAAACAATTATTCTCAGTTATTTATTCAACTATGCCATGGTAAATATGTTTATGTCATTTACAACACATGTTTTTTATTTCACAAGAACTATCGACGAGTACAAGTGAAATGCCCAACATAGTGCAAGGTCCAGAGGCTAAGAGGTATGGTTACAAAACTCTAACCTGCATACTTTATCCAAATTGTGCATCTACTTGTACATTGATGCAAAAAAAAAGAAAAAAAGATATATATACAGACTGCCATTCACATTACTTTTCCTGTTAAAAAAAATGTCATTGGGTCTAAACTTATACCACCCAATATACTATCAATAGAAGGCTTGAACAACCGTAGAACTGAGAAACTGTTCATTGGAGACATAATGGTCGTGTATAACACCTATTTAGACAAGGCAAACAAAAGTAGATGCATTATGCATGCAAACATGATAGACAACGAAGCCATGATGATAGTTACATTGACTATCCCTACACAACTTGTCCAGAAACATGCAGAGAAGATCTTTCCAGGTAATGGGATATTCATTACAAATTTCAATATATTACCGAAAACAGTATATGACCGTGGTGATTGTGATCGAATTATATTGCTCAATGAAACAAGTGTTTTCAAAAAAATTCTCACGGTTTTCTTAGAATATCATTTCGTACCAGACACAACAATCAACCAATTTGCAGAGAACAATGACATTTACCTAATTGGAACCATTGGTGCAGCTGTCACATTTGCAAAAAAAATTGGCTCGCAACATATTCTCCATATAAAATATGGAAACTTGGACAACAACAAGGCAATGGTATTGTTTTCCATACCCTTTTTTTGTGTTCTTTTCATTGACATGATCATATATCTTAGACATCTTACATAACTATTAAAGTGTTCCATGGTGCAGCTACAATTGTTCGACACCTATGCAGATTTATTTTCCTCAACGGAACAACAATTGCATAAAGGGCAATTTCCAATTATGATGTTCAAAAATATAACGAAGAAAAGAGATGTTAAAGAAAGGATATTTCGCACAACCCAAGAAACATTCGTAACAAAATTGCGAACAAACATAGTACAGGATATCAAGAAACTAACTAGCTCCACAATTTTTGTACATATACATATACACCTCCAACAACAATTTGCACAAAAAAAAGTTTCCTTCAGTAGCTTTGTGCAGCGTTTTTGTTGTACACATATATATTATATTGTTCAAGATATTAACTACTATGATGATGTGTGCAAATTGAGGGTGTTCCGGTTGCAAAAAATGCCTACTCGGCCCCCTTCGAGCCTGTATGTGCCAATTGCAATTCTCCTTCTTCTGCCTTTGCATTCATAAATGATGGCACAATTGATTGTCTACGATGCAGTGCAAAATTCCCTTACATATATATTCATTGTGTCAACATTGTCATTCGAACCCTCGGCAACACAGTTGTACATTGTACATTTAGACAACCTGTATTACAATATGTGCTTCCTGGGTTGACAGAATTGCCATACGAAATATACTTGCAGAAGAAGGCAAAGATTGTCTACATGTTACGTGACTTCCGCGTCCATAGAAAATTTACCTTAAATGAGGACAATGCCATACTGCATATCGGATGAACGCCCCCCCCAAAAAAAATTACATATCATGCGTTGACAAGAAATGAAACAGTGTGATCTGTTTCTATCCATGTTACCCAATCAAAATATGAATAAAGTTTTGCACTACCATGGAAAAGTGAACTGGCGACACATAAGATTGTTGAGTCAAGGAATGAAAAGCATGAGGAAAAAACTCATAAAAAGTACCCAATTATGAATAAATAAGGTCCATCGTTTGAGATGTCAAAATGGCTTTCTCTTATGAATAGAGCCATCATGCATTTTCAATAATATTGCAAATTTTGCATTATTCAAAGTCCATTAAGTTAAACACTGACAGTTTTTTCCAGAACTAGTAATGTTAGAACATTGTCATGTCAACGTGATCTTGGTTCATAGTAATATCAGAAGAAAATGTTCATAGTGATCTTGGTTCATACTAATATAACAATCCATGAATTTCTTGGTGCCCATTTGGGAGTTTGGTTATAGAAGGGATGCAATGCCCACTCCTTGCTGATTTTTTCTTGTGTTGTGTTTGCCAAACTTTTGAGCATGTGCTTTGGTGTTGTAGTTCAGGGTTCTCATGGGCCTAGTTTTTGGATTATGACTGGATAATAGATTCAGGATCTTAGTGCTTTTTATATGATCTTAAGCAATATACAAGACCTGTCTTGCCTTTTAATGCAGGCTCTGTGGAGCAAATGTAATATATAGTTCATTTAACTAGTTTTGCTTGATTAATGAAATTACCAGAATTCTTTTTTGGAAATGTTTTTTTATAAAAGAAGAAGATATGTTCTAGCTAAAGTCAAATGGAAATATGCTATCAACCACACAAAATTAAAATTCAAGTTCATCATTGTTATATTTACGCTCAAATTGACGGTACAATAACTTTATTTCAACAACCCTCCATTGATATCTCTTTAGCTTTTCGATGTTTCTCTTATGAAAAGACATCCTCAAAACTATAGGTATGATTCACTTCTCTATTGTTTGATTGAACTGCCTGTAGAGTTGTGTAAACAACTTCATAGTTGTTGTTGGTCCTAAATTCTACCCATGGCTACTAAAGGGCAAAGTTAGGCCACCACAAGTTTGTAATGCTCGTTCTTTTCAAATTGTTGATCAGTTAGAGGGTTGGTTCACCAAGACAAGAGCATGGTGAGATTGGCAAGATGATATGGGTGAGGGTTCTCCTTTCCCACTATTGCACCAATGCCAAACAAGTGATATAATAAAGGTAAAAAATGGAGGGAAACAACAAACCATTCAATGAATAATCTAGTGCAAGAAGTTCAATACTTAAAATAATGTTTCAATACATTAAACAATGTATCAAAAACACAATTACTGTCACAGATTGCAATACAAACAAATATTCATCGAAGCAATAACTTTTCTCACATGTACCCCAGGTGCACCCCAGTCGCCTGAACTGGCCGATAGTTCGATCTACCAAATCAACCTCCCTATTATTGAATTGGCAGAGGTGAATATTATGGGATCTAAAAAAAAATTTGTGTTGATCTTGAATTGGGAAAAATTGTTGGTTATTTTAGTTTTTTTAAGGAATTATCACAGTAAGAATGAAACATTATGCTAGCCCATTGTTATTTACAAAGGTGTTGACATCATGTTCCTAATTAGTATTGTGCATATATTAAAGCTTGTCATATTTGAGAATATGCTTGCATATACAAATGTTAAGTCATATATTTTGTCTATTGCTTATTGGTTTGAGCAAAATCTGCGAGCCGAAAACACCCTTCAAATTGGAACATGGTTTACATTTGGGCCACAAAAATACTATTAAAATAAAATAATATGAATAATATTGAAATAAATATAAACAAAATCTCTTTAAACTTGAACCAGAGTTTGTCGAGCTCCAAGTATATTTCATAGCTGAGAATGTTTTTCCCATAGTTAATGGGTTTCTATCGCTTGATAATTATTAGACCAAGTGTTGTGTGAGGGATAAAGTTATTTTCTCCCTTTCTTTTCCCTCTTCTATACTTACCTGTTTTTCCCTTTTCTTCTTTCCCTCTATTATCCCTTTCTGGTTCTATACTTAGTCACATTTCTATGATCGTGGGTTCCCGGGTTGACATACTGACAAATCCTCATCTCCATCTATATCCTCACATCACGAGTCCGATCGACCATCGTTCCTTTCCATACTTAGCCAATTTTATGGCCGCGGGTTCCTAGGTTGGCGTTATCAAATTCTCATACCCCGTGTTCTGTGATATACATCTTTCACGCAAAACTTATGTGATCTACAATTCGACCCCAAACTCCTCGAAATCGCAAGCTTCACTCTACCTACGATGAGTTCGTCTGACCGCCCCGCCTTTCCATACTTAGTCAATTATTCACCTCCTGTTATCACAGATTCGTAGGTTCACGGACTCCCGGGTTCACAAAAGTTTCAAAGCATTTTTCGCTTATGTCCATCCTCACCACCTTCGCGCCCTTCCCAATGCACATTAATTATGATTTTATTAGTGACAAATCGCCACACATGTTCGAAAATATTGGCATTAATAAGCGAAAATATCGAGGACATCTCCCATTAAAACACATTAAACCAAGATTTACAGGAGATTATATTATCATCCTCCAGCGTTCATTTTAAATACTATCAGGACACAATTACTGTCACAAGTTGCAATATAAAAAAATCTTCATCAAAGCATTAACTTTTCTCACAGGTACCCCAGGTGCACCCCAGTCACCTGAACTGACCGATAGTTCGATCTATCAAATCAAGATCCCTATTATCGAATTGGTAGAGGTGAATATTATGGTATCTGGAAAAAAAAAATGTCGATCTTGAATTGGGAAAAATTGCTGGTTATTTTAGTTTTTTTAAGGCATTGTCACAGTAAGAATGCAACATTATGCTAACCCAGTGTTATATAAAAAGGTGTTGACGTCATTTCCCTATTTAATATTGTGCATATATTAAAGCTCTTCATATTTGAGAATATGCTTGCATATAAAAATGATATTAAATCTTTTCATATTTGAGAATATGCTTGCATATAAAAATGGGTTTGAGCAAAATTTGCGAGCCGAAAACACCCTTCAAATTGGAACATGGTTTACATTTGCGCCACAAAAATACTATTGAAATAAAATAATATGAATAATATTGAAATAAATATAAACAAAATCTCTTTAAACTTGAACTAGAGTTTGTCGAGCTCCAAGTATATTTCATCGCTGAGAATGTTTTTCCCACAGTTAATGTGTTTCTACCACTTGATAATTATTAGACCAAATGTTGTTGTGTGAGGGATAAATTTCTTTTATCCCTTTCTTTTCCCTCTTCTATACTTACCCCTTTTTCCCTTTTCTTCTTCCCCTCTATTATCCCTTTTTGGTTTTATACTTAGTCGTATTTATATGATTGCGGGTTCCCGGGTTAGTGGACTGACAGATCCTCATCTCCATCTATATCCTCACATCACGAGTCTGACCGATTGTTGTTCCTTTCCATACTTAGCCAATTTTATGACCGCAGGTTCCTGGGTTGGCGCTATTGAATTCTCATGCCCCGTGTTCCGTGATATATATCTTGCACGCAAAAATTCTGTGATCTACAATTCGACCCCGGACTCCTCGAAATCGCAAGATTCACTCTACCTACGATGATTTCGTCTGACCGCATCGCCTTTCCATACTTAGTCAATTCTTCACCTCCTGTTGTCATAGATTTGCAGGTTCACGGACTCCCGAGTTCACAAAAGTTTCAAAGCATTTTTTGCTCCCGTCCATCCCCGCCACCTTAGAGCCCTTCCCAATGCACATTAATTATGATTTTATTAGTGACAACTCACCACACAGGTTCGAAAAGATTGGCATTAATAACCGAAAATCTCGAGGACATCTCTCATTAAAATGCATTAAACCAAGATTTACCGGAGATTATATTATCATCCTCCAACGTTCATTTTAAATACTATCAGGACACAATTACTGTCACAGGTTGCAATACAAACAAATCTTCATCAAAGCATTATATTTTCTCATAGGTACCCCAGGTGCACCCCACTCGCCTGAACTGATCAATAGTTTGATTTACCAATTCAAAACTCTCATGCCCCGTGTTCTGTGGTATACATATTGCACCCGAAAATTTCGTGATCTACAATTCGAACCCTGACTTCTCGAACTTGCAAGCTTCACTCTACCTACGATGAATCCCTCTGATCGCCCTGCCTTTCCATACTTAGTCGATTATTCACCTTCTGTTGTCACATATTCGGGGGTTCTCGGACTCTCGGGTTCACAAAAGTTTCAAATCATTTTTTGCTCCCGTCCATCCCCGCCACCTTTGTGCCCTTCCCAATGCACATTAATTATGCTTTTATTAGTGAAAACTCACCACATAGGTTCGAAAAGATTGGAATTAATAAGTGAAAATCTCGAGAACATCTCCCATTAAAACACATTAAACCAATACTTATGGGAGATTATATTACCATCCTCCAACATTCATTTTAAATACTATTAGGAGCAAAGGAACGTTCTCATCACCTTATGGCTGCAACTCGACAACATTTCTGTGGAGATACGTTGAATATTTTTGGGCGTGAGGACCACAGTTTTTAGTGGTCCAAAGCTTATTCCTACTACTCATCCCCTTTTTACCAGAAGGAAGTTATTTGGACGTCTGGAATTGCGCGAGCAGGTTGTGTCCTCGACGTTTTTTATTGTAAGGAGTTGGTCACTTGATGCGTCGAGAGATATATTCTGAACCAACGGATTATCTAATTATGAGACCATTCCCAAGTCTCCTTATCGCCTCAAGTATGTCGAAATATGTTAAGACTTCTCGAGCCAATGCTTACTTTCAAGGGCGAGGATTGCAAGGAGTTCTTAAATAAGCACGATAATGGATTGGACCTCTTACCAAAATTCTTAGAGGACCTAGCGGTCGTCCCCAAGGACATCACCAGATTACAGGTTATTGCATTCAAAAACCCTTTCCAAGAAATCGCATGGATTTTCACTAGGATAACGGGACAAAAAAGTACAACCAACATCTCTCGGATGACTCTGTATATTTTATATTTTATGGTGAAGGAACAAGCCATATTCGATTGGAGTAAGTTGATTTCCATTGAAATCTCTTCCCAATTATCACAATACAAAAGGGAGAAGAAATTCTTTATGTCATGTTATTTAATTTTCGCGATAACGCACTGCTGTCCATTCCCCGGATTATCTTTCTGTAAGAAGGTAAACTGCGAATTTGACCCAGTAACCTTCTGGTATCAAACATTATGGAGACACAAGGCCTCCCAACATTTTTATGAATTATTTAATGATTTTGTCTCAGTTTTTAAAGGGTTGATATTTGGAAAGGATTTTCCCCGGATGTCTGACCAAGCGAGCAAGTTCCTAGATAGGAAGGGGACACTGGAACAAATGGAGAACTATAATGTTATAAGGATTTTTGGATCCAAATAAAATCCTTCCTTCCTTCCATGTCACATATCTGATACAATGTTTGTTATTGAAATAGCAAGGTAGTACACCTACTGGTTGCATTTTTTCCATGAAAAGAGAAAAAAACAATTCATACCTCTTCCTTGGAAATTCGGGGATTTCATATTCAGGAATATGAACAAGATTGACGAATTCGCGGGCCACTTCCACAACCTCAATATGAAATATGATTAAAAAGTAAAAGGGTTAGACCCTAATGGTATTTTTGTAGAACACCTATTCGTTGTCGATTTCTGCAATTCTTTCATTAACGTTATCCTAAATGAAGATAAAGATAACGCCTCAGGTAGTCCTTCTCATGACATCGACGATCTGGAGACAATACTCAACATCAATGAGTCTTGCAAGAAAAGACGAAATTTTTTGAGTGAGAAAAGTGCCCAATCCTCGACTGTCATGCCCAAGACTACAACATCTCGAAGAAACGCTCCAACGACCTACCCAAGTAAGAAAGTCACACACATATCTTTAGGCAAAGGAGGAGATAAGAACTCTCCCTCCAAAAAAATTTAAGGTTCTCACAAACTTCTCGTGAGGAAGAAACAAAAAAAAAAATGTGTAAGAAGAGGAGGGACTGAGGGGAGAAAGTGATATCTACGATCTCTCCCTCAAAGATATGGAACTAGAAATTGACATTGAAAAAGTCTTCCCCAACGATGACCAACTAGAGAGCACTTCTCCCTAAAACCCTCAAGTGGAAATATTTGGGACCGAGACCTTCGACGAAGAAGAGTCTTTTGCATTTCAGAGCGTTGTTTTTTTACAACGAATCAAAAAATTTGTTTATTGAAAAAAGAGACGTAAAGAATAAGAAGGGGAAATCTAGTTCAAAGATTAACCTACGGAACATGCGACCTTCCCAGATCTCCTAGATACATCGAGCAACTAGAGATGCTCTAGATAACTCTATTGACGAGCTTGAAGCGAAGAATGTCAGGTTAAAGGAGTGAATCAAAGAATTGGAGGGAGCTCTAATGCCCCTTCCAATGTTGGCTAGTCCTTTGGCAATGATCATACCTACCACACCTGTGGAAAATTTAAAAGGATCAACAAGCCTTCTCACATCAACCTGAAGCTATGTGGAAAATAATATAAAAAAAAGAATGGAATTAATAACAGAGGCTTGGGAGATGTCAAAGAGTATGGTCTCTCTTTTAACAAGAGCACATGCTTTTCATGAATATCTGCAAGCATATTTGAAAAACGAGCAATATTTCTACCTCGATGCATTTGTACCATTTGGTGTTAAACTTACTAGTATGACATAATTGAGAAGAGGAGAGGAGGATCTCCCTTCCCCGAATCGAATAAAGCAACTAAAAGCATGCTGGAAAGAAAAGGTAAAAAACCTGAATGTTATTGTTCAAGCATGTAGCCATGCCATAACTAGAAGAGAGGAACTATTCAAGAAGCTAACTGAGATAGATCTAGTTGGCAACACCAATGAAGTCCAAGACCTGAAATTGATACTCAACTCGTTTTTTTTAACCAAGCAAGCATTTGATGAACAAGTTGAGATCTTTAAAGGGTCGTCATTTGAAAAATTCTATGGCATTCTTGAATATGGTGAAGATGACGTGGAAAATTGGCTAGTTGATTATTTGATTAAAAACCAAGATATTGAAGAAGAATTGCACAACATCTCTATTGATCTAAGGGACTTGGAAGGTGAACTCTTCAATATAAAAATCTGGCATGAAATCAACGTGGCACCCATGAGGAGCTACATCGAGGAGTGGTTCAAAAAGGTTGTCGACACGCTTATCAATGAAGGGAAAAGGACGATTGAGACAATTCTCATAACTTCTGAGGAAATCCATAAAAGGACATCAGCGAGCAAATGACAAGGCATGAGATACCATCATAGTAAGTTCATACTGATCACATTCTTCTATCTTTTTCAATCTCTTCATCCAGTTACTCTACCAATTTAAATAGAAAGTTTTAACCGAGGACTGACAATTTTCTCTTTCTTCTTGCTAGGTCTTGTTGTCTTCCACCACCCACTTTCTTCTTTCTACAAGCTTCATTCTTATACATATTTTATTTATGGTCCGCAGGAGCCCCAATCTCATTCATTATGACAAACACATTTAAATTTCAGAGAATATGTATTGAACTATATATTTTTCAGAAATTCCAAGAGAGCTATTTTGGGAATAATTTCGACTGTGTTTTGTAACCCAGTTTGTTTGAATATAAAATATTTGAGTTTGCTCTATCATTATATTTTTTTAGTTGCCCATGTATCACACTTTCAAAGTTCTCTTATGCATGCAAAAAAATTTCTTTTAATTTTTATGTGATCAGATATGATTAGCCCTGCTATGATGTATGTGAGAAAGCTCTATTTATTTACTTTACATATATGAATGTGTGCATCTCCTGGTCCGTTCACATGAATTCTCTCTCTATAATAAAAAAAAATACATTTTCCATTTTCTGTTATATTTATTTTACTTTCATTTGAGACACTTCTTTAAGGGTCCCACATTTTATAAATCTCGGACATAGGAGTACCACCTCTATAAAAACACAGGAGAATTTGCATCCTCATAAGGTTACCGTTTCGGTCCTGACGGATTCAAGCGTCAACAAAAGGCCAAACATCAATAAGGCTTGTAAATCAACTATACATAGTTAGAGCTAAAAATCAAGTCATAGTTTGTGTTTGCATTTGCTCACACTCTTTTTAATGATACAAACACAATACCAAAACGAGTATGTGGATAAAATATTGCACTAGAAAATGATGATTTGGAAACAAGTGAAAATTTTATCCCACAATTAATTGCCAATGCCAAAGATCAATGGCACTTTTAAATACATCTTAAGTTGTCACTTGTTCTTGAAACCTACACAATTTTGAAACTCCAAATGTGCAGGTGTCGTTGATCTGAAACCACATATAGGTGCTAGTTTTATTCTGGACTTTGGGTTTTCCAAATTGTCTTCCATCACCATTTCCACAACTGAACCTCGTCTTGTAAAAATGAGCAGTTGACTGATATGTCTAAGGATGACACCCTGAATGCCCAATCTTAGAATATCTTCTTCATCTTGTAAGATAATTGAAGCTGTTAGAACACTTTAGGATTTTAAACTTTTGAATTTTAAGATCTTTTGTTTTTACCTCTTAAAAGTTAAAAATTCACAAAAAAAACTTAGGGAATTGTTTTTCAATTAAATAAATCCATGATCGTTATGTATTGATAAGGCCCTTACAATATCCTTCGTTGATGAATTACATTAAATTTGATCAAACCACTCTCGTGTTCTTCGCGTTATAAGCCTGCTCGAATTTTAAAACAAAACCTTCAACGGTCACTTTCGGACTTTGCGCTTGGGCAGTTTCAAGGCATCTAAACAAAAAAACCCTGAATCTACGAAATTTATAAGTCCCGAAGACAGTTCGTTGTGATAATATTTAAAAGGGTCTACAAATGAGCTATAAGACATGTCAAAAGGTTGACGTGTCATATACATAATATGTGCCACATGTCACCTAAAACAGTACAAATGACGAACACAAGATTTGTTTTAAACGAGTGCCACCTGTCACGGTCTATATGAGCGCCACGTCCCCTGGCTAATGGACAAGACGTATTTGTGACAGTTTTATGACACGTGTCGGCAACGGATTGATGCCACGTCTCTCAGGTGCTTACGGCTACATAGGTTTATGATGTCACATGTCTTTACTGGCTGATGCCACATGTCCTTCGCGCATGGCAACCACGTGCCTCTACCACTTTTCCCTTCAGGAGTTTCCCTATGCAGAGTTTGTATAACTCCCAGATTGGTACGGGCCCCGAGTCATTAACCATGTTTATTTTCAATTAACCCAAGATTAATGTACCTTTTCATTAAGTATCTCTGGAGTTCTTGACTATGGCTCTTTGGCATTCAACGATTTCGACCTGTTCTACATTGAAAACTCCTGGAGTGGTACAGGCCCGAAGTGACGTGGTACTTCGCACATTTTGGTCACAAATAGGAAAACAAAATGACATTTGAGAGATTTTGTAAAAGGGAAAGACAAAGAAACTATCCAACTGGACTCAATTTCACAATATTGTTTATGAAAAATGTTTTTTTTTTGTACGTGCCAAGGAGATTATAGTGATGGGTTTGCCTATTGACTAGATATTAGTTAACATGTCGACTACAAATTTATGATGTTTTCTAAAGTTTAACATTGTTTGATTGAATTTTTGTAATCTTAAAATAAGTTTAAATCATTTTCATGACTACATATTTTTTTTGTAAATAAGAGGTGTATATATATTAAAATCCTTCGAAAGCTGAAGTAGAGTAGCAAAATACAGAGATGATCGAGCTGCAGTTACTGGACTGCCCTAGCCATGGGGAAACCAGTCCAGCCAGCCCATCCAACCCACTAGTCAAACAAGTCATAAGTTAAACTAGTAAAAAGAGTATTCAGACTGTTTATCATCTAAGACCTAAATCCCGATTGGACTTGACAAACACTAAAAGCTTAGACACCTGGGAGGTAGCCGGACCACGTGGCGTGAAGGTCTCCTGGCCAAGGCTCTTCCTCAATATACGTTGCCTTGTCGACCCATTGCTTGCCATCTTCCTCGTTGCATGCAGCTCCCTCGATGTCGTCCTCTCGCTCTTCCTTCTTCCAGCCTATTTCTGCTGGACTCTGCACTTTGTTCTGGTCTTCACCTTTAGCGGCCGCGGGGTCCTCCATTGGACTAGTTTCGACAGGATCTGAGAATAGAGCCTCATGCATGGATGACAAAATTTGAAGAAAGCTCGCCACCTTTATGTCCGTAGCATGTAGGCGAAAATGTAGATCCTCCACCTCCTGCTTGAGTTCAAAAACCAGGTCGTGCAGTACATACATGCTATCTCTAAATTGCGCCCTATCAAAGGAATCAGGGAAATGAGGTCCTTCCCTCTTAGGCTCACCTTGAAGAGAAGGGTCGCATCCCAGGTTGCCCAGAGGGGCATGGAATGGCATGGGGTTAGGAGGATTTGCTTAGGGGTCCTAAGAAATCCGTAGGAGTGAAATTGGCATTCGCGGAATTATGGCCATGGAGCTGAACTGCAGAGCTTACAAAGAGACAGGAGTATACTCAGACTGATGGCGAGGGGAGGAATCAGTGGAGGTCGAGTCAGGGGGTGTGATCGAGGGCCTTCGAGGCTTCCAGGGAGAGCCCCGCCTCGGTTTTCCTCTTGGTCGAGTCATTGGATGCCCGGTGCAACTAGCAAAGGAAACGAAGGCCGCCTGGTGGAGGAGTGTGACAGGGACTACCTCGCTCCAGAGGAAAAGAACAGAGATAAGCTTATGCTGCGAAGGGATGAGCCCTGCGGACAACAAACAAAGGTGAATCACAAACATAGTGAACCAATCCATTCAAATTCACAATGAAGGGGAAAGGACTGCTACTTAAATGCTCCTTCGCATCGCCATAAAGGGCATTTAAACTCTGGGTAGGGTGGTGGCCTGTGGAACAAGCCCATCACGTGGCTCCATGCCACGGTGCCCGGTACCTTCGCCCATCTCTTGCCACGATGACCGCTCTGACACCCCATTCGGGGTTCATGACTACATATTAGTTAACATGTTGAGTGCAAATTTATGGTGTTTTCCAATGTTTAATATTGTTTTATTGAATTTTGTATTTTTTTTTTAAAATTAAATCATTTTCCTGTACAACTATTGATAGATGAATTGAACCTCTTTCTACAAGAATTTAAGAGGCTCTTTAATCCATAATTATAAATGCACCATTAGGTTTTTTTTTCCATGCCCAATACTTCCATTTAAATAAAAGCTGCTCTATTGCGGCATCTGCATCTTTCGCTCCTTACATTTTACAAGCAAGGATAATTTGTGATAGGGTGTCAGAGTCAAATATAAAACTTTGTTGAGCGTGTTTCCAACATATTCCAACACATGTGTGCCTTTATAAATGACATAGTTTTGTAACCACTAACCCTCTAACAAAGACAACAAATCAATGAACATATACAACATGGCAACTTAGTTTATTATTTGGTAGGAACTATGTTGCAATGCAACATTTATTTTAATTAAAAAAAAAATTCATTTCATTTTATTTTTATTAAATCCAGTTAGTCCCATCTTTCATAGTAATTTTTGATTTAAAGATTTGTTTTATGTGTTCAAATAAAATATAATTATTCTTGTAATTTACTACCATTTAAGAAACTTGTAACTTTTTGGTATTCTCTTAGTATGGAGTGCATGAAAGTAAAGGTAGTAGGAAGGAATCCATTCACTACAACTATAAAGGGTGAAAGATTCCCATCTTTCCATGGTCAATTTTTGATTTAATGAGTTGTTTTATGTGTTCAAATAAAATATAATTATGCTTGTAATTTACTACAATTTAAGAAACTTGTAACTTTTTGGTATTCTCCTAGTATGGAGTGCATGAAAGTAAAGGTGGTAGGAAGGAATCCATTCACTAAGACTATAAAGGGTGAAAGATTCAGTTTAAGAAGATATTAACGCTTTCTTATAAGACTAAGATCGGTTAAGACTTAAAAGATTAAGATTCCTTAAGATTTGCAAATTGAACTCAAAGAGGTCTTAACAATCTAGATGCCCTAATGGAAGAGGTCTTAACAATCTAGATGCCATAAGAATGTTAAGAATATGTTAGGAAGGTGTATTTTGTAAAAGTTTTATAATTTTAACAAGTGAAAGTTTTAATAGTTATTTGTTAAATTTTTTTTAATATGTACTTGTTATATATATAATATATTATAAGGAGGTGGTCAATCTTAATTTAAAAAATAAAAAAATATTTTTTAGTTTTGAGAAGTGCAAAGAAGAAAATCAACATTTTTAAAATAAGATTAAACTTTCACGAGCTATATAGTGAAATTGGAAGTTGCATAATTCCCAAAAAGTAGTGGATGAAAGAATCTATCATCTTTGTGGCACTAAGAGGTTAGAAGATGAAAAACACTTCCTCTTAGATTTCCCTACCAATACCCATATTAGATCCCAATTTAAAAATATTTTCCACAATAGAAGACTTTTATCAATGTTTTTTTAATATAGAAATACAATTTTAAAGAAATTTAAATAATCTCTTACGTTTTTAAAGTCCATAAACCAATTAATATTAATAAATTTTAATTATCATCAAAATCATACAATTAATATTTTTATTATTAATTAAATTAAAAATAAGAAAAACAAAATTATATATAAAGGCACTTAGTGATGTTAAAATTATTAGTTCAAAACTAAGAATTAGTGTGACCGTAAACAAAAAAAAATATTAATATTGTTGAAAATTATTAAAATTAAACTTATAATACTCTATATATCAAAAAAATAAAATTAATGTTTATATTAATTAAAAATAAAAATAAAAATGTGAGATATCACAAAATTATATA
>ML783051.1:594653-607563 GCA_009831015.1 Picea engelmannii | reverse complement strand
AAATTTCTAATATCAAAAAATATAAATTTGAATTTTTGTTTGATTTGATTTAACAAATACAATGTAACATTATTTTAAAATATTTGAATTATGTATTGAAATGGAAAACATTTGATATAAATAGATAAGTCAATAAAGTAAAATGGAAAAACATGAATGCAAAACCATAAAATATATATAAATAAATATTAACTTCATATTCATCGAATAAGTTTAACAATGATCTGCAATACTCTTCTTATTTATCATTTTTCATTATCGAACTCCAAAAGAGTAAAAGAATATTATTGCGACTGAGAATTAACCATCGCATTTGACGGAAGCGACTGAGAGTGGATAAATGAAACTNGAATAAGTTTAACAATGATCTGCAATACTCTTCTTATTTATCATTTTTCATTATCGAACTCCAAAAGAGTAAAAGAATATTATTGCGACTGAGAATTAACCATCGCATTTGACGGAAGCGACTGAGAGTGGATAAATGAAACTGTTAGCATACCTAAACGATACAATCCTTCCCGCCTCCAATTTCTGGCCGTCGTTCACCAAGCAATCACTGTATGTTAACCGCCTGAATAATTTAGGGTTTACCTCTACCGCTGAGGCAAACGCGCCGCACTTGATGTGGATATCTTCTATTGCGCAGCTAGTGACGCATGTGTTCATAATTTCTACAGCAAATGCAGGTATACCGTTTGTCAATGAATAAATGTACCTCTGTCTCACTGAAATGTCTCTCCTCGAGCACACTTCGCCAGTAATAGCTTTGAAGCAGAAGCTGCCTGACTTTTCATTTTCGATTCTCGCCGCAATTTGTGTCAGATTAAAGGATGATCCTCCTCCTCCTCCTACCTTCAGAGCAACAAGCTGCCGTGAGAGTTCAACAGGTGAGAGAAAAGTTAAGAATATGCAGAGCGAAAGAAGGTCGTTCACATAGCGGCCGCGGCGATTACTAACGCACATCGCAGCCATTGTTGAAGAATAATTCTTCAGAAAGCTTCCGCGTCCTCAAATTTGATTATCAAGTATTCCAACTCTGTAATTTCATTTGACCTGCAATAAACTCAGACGAGCCATTTCAATTCTCAAGAATTGCAAGAATTGAACTTACGTACGTTTAACAGATAAAGCTGTTTTGATTATCAATTATCATACCGGATATTTCAGCCCCGGCATGCTACTTATGAGATATGTTGGAAATCTAGCGCGCTGCTTCCTTTGATCCGTCACATACTTTTCTTTATTTCCAAAGTTTCTTGCGAAAATTTGGCTATACATATTTAAATGAGTAAGGGTTTGAACTTTGGCGTGGATTGATTTGAACAACTTTATTAAAACACAGTGCTTTGACCGCTTGTACTAATAATTCCAGAGCATTTGCTGCTTTTGACAATGTCAGCGGTTTTGATGGCTTTTACAGACTTCCAATCGGGTGTTGTCTTTTCAATTTATTGTAGTTGCAAAATAAAAATAAAAGTTAAAATATTAGCCAAATAAAATATGTTAGAAATCCAGTGGATCACCTTATTGTCTTTGACCCGTATTCTTTGTTTCAGCTGTCGGGAGTGTTTATTTTGGGAAAACAGAATATTTGCGAAAGAAACGGTAATATAATATTTCATCTGGCCGTATAGAATATGCTGCAAACTAGCTTTTTATAAGTTTTGTTGAGGTAAATTTTGTTTTTCTCAAATGAAATGTTTGTTTTAAAAATGGTATTTTCTAATTGAAATATTTTTTTTAAGCTGGAATCTGATGATATAAATTTTCATAAATTCACTATTTTTTGTTATTTAAAATTCATTTCTGTATTCATAAATGAATTCAGTATGTTGAAAAATCTTTGTAATTTCTGGTTAGATTTGAGGTAAATGTTTCTGGAAAAAATCGCCACAAAAAAGTCACTTTGTAGAACATTTAGACTATAATTTTAAAAATTAAAATTAATGTGATTGAAACGTTTTTAAATCACTATAGTTTTGATGAGATAAAAGGAAAGTAGGTATTGTAATAAATGTTTTGAAAATGAGATTGTATAGTTTTGATAAGTTAAAAGGTTAGAAACATGGGAATTGTAACAAATATTTTGAAATTGAGATTTAATATGATATAAAGATGACAAATTCTATCAATTGCAAATGCTTTAGGAATTTTCTAACACCCTCTTTTATTATGTGTAATGCCCTTAATACAAACCCTTTGTAATTGTACATATAGGCCGGTGAGTCGTTGGTACCATTTGTAAGTGTAAATGTACATATAAGTTGTTGATCCATTGGCACTAAGTTTTGGTGTTGCGCACACCTCGGTACTGTGCAGAGAATTGTTATCAAAGACAGGGTGCACACATTTCATAGTGTTGTGTGCCTCTGGGTAAGTATGCATGGTTGCACATCAAGGAAAGGGTGCACACAATTCACAGTATTGTGCGCACTTGGGTAAGTGCACGGGAATGACCTAGAAGTGCGCACCGAGCTGAGTTATATATATATGGTTGTATATGTATTGAGGCTGGAGAGCATGTCTGATTATGAGGCTGGTGATCTCGGATGCATATAGGCCATTGCGCCTATTCATGTAAAGTGCAATCATACTCAAGTTATTAATATAATATTACGTCGCTACATGTAGACAAACTCAGAAGAAAAGAGATGGGGAGCTAACTCCACTGGAAAAGGAAAAAGAGGGCGAGACGTAAGTCTTAAGGAATATTTTATAATATTTTCGGAAAAGTGTAAGTTATGAATAATTATTTTATCCTAAGTTCTCGAGGGTAGGGAATGAGTCACCAAGTGGCTTAAAGCTACTTCTAAAGGTGACAAGTGTCGAGTTGAAGGCATGCAATATATATTGTTGACCTTAGTGTATTTTGGGGATTATTCATTATTCACTTTCTCATGTGCAGGAGGGGTCAGACCCTATGAGAGAGGAAAAATATTACCTTATATGCACAGAGAAGCTTGTAAGGGGTTTATGTATTGTAACCAGAGTTTTTCTATCGAAGAGGCGGGTTGTCAAGCCCGTGAGCAGTCTCTCTAGGTGAGAGCCTTGTTGTCGAAGAGGTTGTTTGTCAGGCTCGTGAGCAATCTCTCTAGGTGAGATTTTTGTTGAGAATTGTTCCCTAGTGCGTCGGACATTAGTCCAAGGGCTCGAAGACTTCCTGTCCGACCTGTTGCTGGTAACCCTGTAAGGGAAGTGGGGCAACCGAGGGACTATTGAGCAAAGAAGAGGCACACTTCCTTGGGTGTGCCAGGTGTGTGGGGAATGAAATATTGTAGGCTAGTTGTAGCAATGGGCACCTTGGACTGAGCAATTATGTTGAGAATCAAACCTTATCCTATCACTTAGAACCCTTTTTCCCTAGTGGAGTTAAGCCCCAACTCGGGGGTGACCTGTTGTTGAAAGATTATGAGCAACAGAATCTATGGTTGGGAGGAACGTCTGAGTTCTCCACGTAGTTGGTGACTTTCATAAAAGATAAATGTTCTTTATGTGCTAGTCTCATTTACTATGTGTTTACTTATCTATGTTTGATATGGTTTAATTATTGTATGTTGTCGCATATAAGTAATTGTTGTTATTTTGTTTAATGTTGTTTGCACATGTAAGTATGGTGCTTATAACCTGTATTTGTAGACATGCATGAGTATGACAATTGTTGATAGTCTTTGTTGTTAAGTTATCATTTCATATTGATCATGAGTCTCTGAGGCAAGGATTGAATGGTCAGGTGCATAGGAAAGTACTTGTGTGCATAGGAGCCTAGAACTCATGTGTGCGTACAGGGAATCAGAATCTGCGCACACAGAAATAAGAATTGATGCGTGACACTAGGATGGTTATGCAGACGGTAGTGTTATGTGATCAATATACTCGTGCACAATTGTTTTTAGTTACTTTCGTTGCTTAAAGTTGTGTTAAAAGGAGAAAGTTAGTTTGAAGCGACTCAACTCAAGGTTGAGCACGTTACTTCAAGTGATACTGCGCAGACTAGGGTTTAGTATAGAATTTGTGCAGTGGATTTTCAGAGTAGCATTGTTCAGTAATATGTTGGGTGATGTTACAGTATGGTTGATTAAGAGCTACAGAAGTTGAGATTGTGTGACGTGACCCAGCCTGGAGGCTGGGGACGTTACATTTTGGTATCAAGGCTATTGTTTCAACACTGAACTTGTATGGTCCAGAGTTCAATAAGAAGCATCAAGGCTCCAGTTTCAACACTGAGCCTGCATGAGTTGAGTTCTACTTAAGGAAAAAATTGAACTGGTAAATGACCGAATTTGGAATTTCAGTGTGGCCATGGTGTGCATTAAATAAGAATACATAGATGTTCATGCTAAATGCATGATATTGCAGAGCACGACACTGAAATTTAACAATAAATAATGGTGCATGGGTGTACACACTAAAGGTTTGGGGTTGCACATAACAAATTTGTGGTGCATATGCATTACTGATACACGGTGTACAAGTTAAAATTTGACATCATGCATTGGTGTGTGTTGAATACCAGTGTGTGCATGGGCTTCAGAAGAAAGGATTCTGACAAGATGGTGCAGAGTTTTCATGAAGTTGTCTCACGAATTCACCTAACATATCTTGTTGCCTGCACATTTTGTAGAATTATCAACGATTAGAGCAGGACATAATCAATGTAGAGGGTCAAAAGCATGGAAGATGCGCAGAGGACTTACAGTCTTGATGATGAATTCAGGGATTTGTATGTTGGTTTGGGTGTTGATGGTACAAAATCCAAGGAGGAGCACAAGAACTTGGTAGAAACCATAAAGGGATTGCAAAAAGATGTCCAAAGTTATAAATTTGATAATGAAAGGATTATGAGAGCCAAGGAGCAGCAAGATGACTTCAACATCAAGTTGCTACAAAGCTTGGACAAAATAGAGAAAAATATGGATAGGGAGACCAAGTCAAGAAAATCAGGAAGGCACAGGTCTCGTGATGAGGGAAGAAAAACTAAAAGTGATGAGAAGCATCTCCATCGCTCTCCAAGATATTTAGTTGGGAGAGCGTGCAGTAGTTCGAGCCCATCTCATGTCAAAAAACATAAAATAAAGACTAGGGTGGATGAGATACAAGGAGAAATGAATAATATTAAGCCTCTTACTTTTGATGGTGAGCATAGGAAGGATGAGGATGTAGAGACATGGTTGTTGGGTATGAAAAAATACTTTTAGCTAAATAACTATTCCTCTCAGGCATAAGGGCAAATTTCCATTTATCAGCTCAAAGGGAAAGCATCAATGTGGTGGGATCATTATGTGCAAGTGCAACACATTGATGAGAAGAAGGTTACTTAGAAGGAATTCAAGCGATATTTTGAAAATAAATATTTAATCAAACGCTACTATGACTGGAAAATGAAGGATTTCTTTGAACTCAAAATTGGGATCATGACCATAGATGAGTATGAAGGGAGATTCTTAGAGTTGCTAAAATATGTCACATTCATCAAGGATGAACAAGTTAAAATTCAGAGGTACATGAGTGGGTTGCCCTCATTTATCAGTGACAAGATACAATATGATGACCCTAAGACATTGGAGGAAACCATATGACACGCTAAATTTATTTATGAACAACAAATGGGAAGACTGACTTTCCAAAAGGCTTTGGAAAATAAGATGAAAAGTAAGGTGGAACAGAGGAAAAAGGGGACCAAGACATAGTTTTTTAGAAATACTGAATGAGGATAGCCAACTCTTAAGGAGCCCAGAATGTCAGAGACAGTGGAGAAAAATCCATGGCAACAAACTATTCAATGTTGGATTTATGGAGAGAATCATATGTGCAAATAATTCCCTCAAAGAGGTGATAAAGCGAGGATTGTGCACATCGTACAACAAGCTACGACAGTTGAAGATTTGGGCAAAAATGTGCCTAGGATTTTCGCAGAGTTGGATAACAACCAGATTGAGTTTCAGTCGCACATGATCGAGGTGGAAGGTAAGATTAATGATCAACCCATTGCTATTTTAATTGACGCAGGAGCTAGTCATAGTTATCTAGATCCTAAAATGGTGGAAAGATTCCGATTGTCGAGGAGCAAGCTTGGAAAATCTTAGTTGGTGCAATTAGCTACATGAGCAAAAAAGAAAATTAATGAAATGGTTAAGACATGTCCAATAGAGATGAATGGACTGCACACAAAGGTTGATTTGAATATCATACCTTTGGGCTTGTATGATTTCCTCATTGGTATGGACTGGTTGGACAAGCACCATGTTTTCCTCGACTGTTACAATAAGGCATTTACTTTTTTAGATGAGGAAGGGAACTTAAGAATAGTTCAAGGAATTCCAAAGGCTATAACTATCAGAGAAATTTCATCCTTGCAATTGATGAAAAGCTACATGAAAGGATGTCAAGTATTTGCAGCGCATATGGAAGAGGCACCTAAGGATAAAGTGCCAAGTGTTGAAGGATACACAGTACTAAAATAATTCGAGGATGTTTTTAAAGAGATATTGGGATTGCCACCAAAAATAGATTGATTTCTCTATAAATATGATGTCAAGAGAAACACCCGTATCCAAGACTCTTTATAAGATGAGTACGCCAGAATTGAAGGAGTTGCAAATGCAACTTGAAGAGATTTTGAAGAAGGGGTATATACGCCTAAGTGTGTTGCCTTGGGGTTCACCGATATTGTTCGTGAAGAAGAAGGATGGTACACTGATATTTTGTATCGACTTCAAGAAGTTGAACAAGGTAACAATAAAGAACCAGTATCATTTTCCAAGGATAGATGACCTTTTTGATCAACTCCAGGGTGAATATATATTTTCAAAGATTGATTTTAGATCTGGATATCACCAAGTGAGAATTAAGGAAGAAGACATTAGCAAGACGACCTTCAGAATGAACTACAAACATTATGAGTTCATAGTGGTGCCATTTGGATTGTTAAATGCATCGATTGTCTTCATGTGTTTGATGAATGGAGTTTTCAAAAGTTATTTAGATAAGTTTGTCATTGTATTTCTGGATGATATAGTTATTTACTCAAATTATTAAGAGAAGCACGAGAAACACTTGAGGATGGTATTGCAAATATTGAGGGAGCATAAACTTTACGCAAAATTGAGCAAGTGCTAATTTTATCAGTGACAGATTCATTATTTGGGTCATATCATTTTAGAGGAAGGAATAGTTGTGGATCCGAAAAAGATAAAATCCATTGAGGAATGATCGACACCAAGAAATGTCACAGAGGTGAGGTCCTTTATGGGACTTGCGGGTTATTACAGAAGGTTTATTGAAGGCTTCTCACAAATTGTGCATCCAATTACATCTTTTCAAAACAAAGGTGGGAGATTTGAGCGGACTCTGGATTGTGCAAGGAGTTTTCAACACTTGAAGAGTTTTTTGACAAGTGTGCCAATTTTGAGAATTATTGATCCCGATGCAGACTTCGTTGTGTGCACAGATGCATGCAAGGAAGGGCTCGGTGGGGTCCTTAGTTAGAATGGGTATGTGGTGTGCTACGAATCAAGAAAGTTAAAAGAGCATGAAATGCTCTATGGTACTCATGACTTAAAATTGGCAGCCATAGTGCATGCCTTAAATATGTGGCAAAATTATCTTATGGGTAAAATATTTGAGTTGAGGACAGACCATAGTGGTCTATAGTATATGTTTAGACAACTAAATTTAAATTTCAAACAAAGCAAGTGGTTAGAATTCCTTAGTGAGTATGACTTTGACATAAATCATATCAAAGGAAAAAAGAACAAGATGGTTGACGCACTCAGTAGGAGGGTGCATGAGATGCATGCTACAACCATTAGCATGTACAAATATGTTGGCACAGGGGCAGACCCAGGGTTCAACGCTTCAAAAGTGCACCAAAAAAACCCTAATTACCGACCCTTTTGGCAACACCTGCGAAGCAGATGAAGTCTCACCCGAGGTAGAGGCAGGGGTGGTTGCAAGACTCTTGTGTCTGCAACCTTAGTTGGGACACAGATCTATGATTATAACACCTTAACAGAGCACTTAGTAGTTATAGTTCATTAGCAATTAGCCTTTTCCTACAGCGCAGATAAACCCTAATAACAGAGCAACGCAATACTCACCCAAACCTAATATACTCAAGCACTAAGAAAATCAACATAGATAAGATCTAGCATCTTATTCACATCATTAGGTACTAAGCTATCATATTCATCTAATCATACATCATTACACTAAGCATTAATCATATGCACAATAAAACAACCATAATGCACAAAGCAACCACAACACAGGATATACGTGGTTCACCCCCAGCGTGGGGCTATGTCCACCAACTCTTCTCATCTTTATTGTCTTTTGTCAATCTTCTACATGCACAGAACCTCAAGATCCTACTCCGCATTGGACAAGAGATCTGTGCACACTCCACTAGATCCTCCTTCCCCGAGCTAGGTTACAGTACAAAACCTTTACACAGTCTCTTATAGTCACTTGCACTTAACCTTGCAAGTCTCACATAGTATGCACAAAGCATTTACAATTACCAAATGCACTTAGCACAACATCACACAGATGCATCTAGTGTCTCTTATTGCATCTCCTAGACATCTATTTATACATTACAAAAGGGTCTAGACATGGGTAAACCCATGGGTCGACATCCCCATACCCGTTACATAAGCCCCAAACCCAAAAATCCCTAAACAAGGGGTTGAGATCCCGCGATCTCCGCTTCGACTTGTGCTCCACCTTCGACATTCTGTCGAAGTCCCAAAATAGGTCAAACCAGACCAAGGATCTTCCAAAAATCAGTAAAGGGACAATAGGCCCCCAACACTCACCTGTGACTTGTCTCGAGTCACTCTGATCTGGGTAGCTCTGTCTCAAAATCCTCGAGCTTGGCTCGGGCTTCTTCGACCTACTGCTTCACCAAGGCCTCCTACTCTGCGAACTCTTGAATAACTGCCTCGTTCATAGGTCCCTCTAAGCGATGTTCGACTGCAGTGACTACTTGTTCCAGTTCTTCTCCTCGGCCTTCAATCTCTTCATACAGTTGGCAAGCTTCGTCCTGGACTGGTTAGAGCCTCTGAGTCACTTCCATGAATTTTCTCTATATGGTATGGACCTGTTGTTGAGCAATGCGTTGTTCCTTGGATATTTTCATCCTCTCAACTACTGATAGGAGTTTCAACTATGCATGTATTGTCGTTGCTTGTTTCTTTTCCTCTTGGAGATGTGACTCCAATGTCTTCAGTTCAGGGTCTTCAGTAAGTCACTCACAAGTCTGGGAACTTCTACTACTAAGATGTTTACATTCCAAAGCTAATGCTCAGATCCTCTCAACTGCGCTCCGGGAAGTGGCTTCTCTTTGGTCTCGCACGTCCTATAGAGTGCTTGGCACTGTCTGTAGCTCTAGATCTGTTATTTTCTGTTGAAGCTATCATATGGCTTCAGCAAGCTGCGCTACTTGATGTTCCACTAGGTCTTCCTCCTTTTTCTCTAAGCCCATCACAGAGTGAAGTGCTCTGCTAACTTCTTCTTTTACTCCAACCCGCTCCATGAGCAGTTGTTCTTTTTCTTGTTGGATCTGCGCTTTCTCCTCTTTGAACTTTGTTTGGAGGTCGTCCTTCTCCTGTTGCGCAACTCGGTGTTGCTCTATCACTTCTTCTTGTGCTTTCTTCAGGGCCACTGTGGTCTGTTCTGTTGGTTCTTGTGCATGACAAAGCCGAGATTCGGTCACATAGGCTATTTTGCAGAGTTGGGCAGGCTTATCTCCCAACTTTGGTTCTTCTAATCGTGGGGGCGCAGTGGACACTGCGCGGCTGGAGTGAAGGGCATGTTGTACCCCTCTTAGTTCTGTCTCAATTATATCATACATGGCTTTTTGTTTGGCTTCATTGTTCTGCAAAATGTCATGTGAGGTGTCTGATACAACTGCGATGATGAAGTCGAAGTCATCGAACGTGAGTATAATCTGCAGCTTAGTCTTACTAGATCTAGATTTATTCCGCGCTATAGGTTTCATGGGGGAAACCTTTCTTTTGTTAGATGGCTCTGCGTCACCAAGGAGTTTTTTGTGGCGGTGTTACTTCGCCTTGCTTCTACTGATCTTCTTTTCCATTGTTCTCTTATTTATCTACTTCGTCATCATCTCCTCCTCCAGGTGATTCAGAAGTAGTTTCTTCTAATGCACTGCTCAACTATTGGACCTCTTCTGTCTTCTTCCTTCTGCTAGTTATAGGTGTATCATGCCATTCATGAGTGACCTCTAGGCTTCTGATTAGTTCAGGATCAGACAGTTTTGTTGGGTCAACAGGGATAAGGAGCTCTGCAGACCGGTCCTTAGTTATTTCTTCTAGGACCTCCTTTGTGAGATTATAGTATGACTGAAGCTCTTCTTTACTCTCGTATGCGCGTGTGGTGATATAAATAAAATGCCAATCTGTGCGGAACTTCATAAGGGGCCTGAACCAGTGCAGGGTGTTTGGCGTCATATGAGGGACAACCTCAATAGCCCTCTTTAACTACAAATAGTAGGTATGGAATATTGCATTCGACTTCCATTGTTTCCCCATATCGCTCGAATACCAGAGCGTGGTGAACTTCGCAGTGAGCGGCTCAAACGGCTCAATGTCAGGGAAGGTTGCACCTTCCGGCATCTCCCAATCAATAAACACGATGAGGATCAACAACCAACTAAAATGGAACTCATATCCCTGATCCTGAGCTTCACGACAATCCAATTCTAACAGGTTGACTAATTACTTTGCCCAGTTCATCTGTAGTCCTTCCACGCATTTTCCAGCGAGGTCAACAACGAACCCTGTGACCTGGGTGGGTCTGTTCTTTCTCACTAGCTTTCGTGCAATCAACTAGCAGGCTAGGTGCACTGCGCCATTCTGGATGGAAGCTACCGTGTAGCCTTGCGTCCCCTTTTCTACATCGCCATATGTATCCTTAATCCTATGTGCCAGGGTGTGGTCTGTAGCCTTCCCTGGGTAAAAGTATTGCAGGTCTGGTCCTTGCATGCTCAATCCGGTGATCCTATGGATCAGTGTCAGATCGATAGTGATGCATCTGTCTAGCCACAGATAGCTGCCATGGAAGCATGACAACAGAATCTTAACGCACGCATTAACCTCTTGGTGGCTTCCAAAGTGTGGTATCTTCATCACGTTCAAGATAGTGGATTGCGCGAGGTCCATAGTCCATGGTTGGGGGATTATCCTTGACTTCTTCCCCTTCATCCTAATCAAATACCTATGAGGAGCGAGCATGTTGTAGTTTTTGCGATCCCCTAGGTTGAAGTCACTGAATTTTAATGTCATGATCTTATCTAGTTGTGGTCGAACTGCACGTATCCCCTTCGGGAGGTACGCAGTAATCAGAGTGTAATCGAAGTCCCTTGGGACACTGTCAGGACTCACTGCATCAAACAGAGGCAGGATGTAGTCGGGTAGGATATACAGGATTAACTTTGCATTCACCAAGTCATCTCGATGCTTGGTTCTTTTCTCGACTACAGCTCGGGATGGTCCAGATTTGTGAGCAGTCGATAGAGAGGCTTGCACTCCTCTCGTCGATGAAGATTGAATCCTTGTGGACATTACTTTTTCGACCATAAGGTTGATTAGAACTTCTTCGACATAATTTTCTATGACTGTGAGTTCATCTGACATGCACGCTCGAGATTGGATAATTCAGCATGATGAACAAATGTTCAATGCAATGGAACAAGTGGTGAAATCTCAGTAAACATAGCATGGTAACAATGAGTTATTTTGTTGGCTTGGATACAATTCGTGAAAGTGTTCTCGGCACAACAATCTACGGAATAAGTAGACAGGGATGTAATGGATCCCTCTCAACGGACAAGAGGCCTTCATCAATGCAGTTATGTCCATTATGGCGTGGTCCCAACGGTCCGATGGTGAGCTTTCTGATCGTAATTGTTGTTCTAACCGTTTAGGAACATCAATCTAACGGTTATAATGCCTCCAACAGTCATATCGTTCCACCATGGCGAAGTGCCGCTATGAGTTGCTCTAATATTCCAGCGAAGTTCAAATTCTGGAGACCTTCCTTCTGCGAAGTCTTTTCTGGAACTTCCTGTAATTTCTCCAACTTTGCTTTCTTCTTGTTGAGCTTTCTAGCCTTCTTGCTTATGATCTGTGTCTCATTATTCCTCTTTCCATTATGATTTTTATCTCCTCTTGGCATAGTAACTTCGCGATGTTGATGGTCTTTACTAAGGTTCAAGGGAAATAATTCTTTTCTGTTTGGGGTAGGTGCTCTACTCTCTTGTACAGACAGGTGTTTCAAGTCTTCTTATGTTCTTTCAACTTCGACATCCAAGTTTCTGGTTCTGAACAAATTCGACATGTTCTCTTGTTCTTCGATCAAGTGCGTTATCCTCCTAGTCACAAAATCTTTTAATTCTTTCATTTTCTGTTTTAGAGATTCCTCTTATTTTCTTCGGGTCTCGGCAACATAACCATTTGTTGGCACAGGGGCAGACCCAGGGTTCAACACTTCAACAACGCACCAACAAAACCCTAACTACCGGCCCTTTCGGCAACACCTGCGAAGTAGATGAAGTCTCACCCGACGTAGAGGCAGGGGTGGTTACAGGACTCTAGTGTCTGCAACCTTAGCTGGGACACAAATATGTGATTATAACACCTTAGCAAAGCACTTAGCAATTATAGTTCATTAGCAATTAGCCTTTTTCTACAGAACAGATAAACCCTAATAAAAAAGCAACACAGTACTCACCCAGACCTAATATATTCAAGAACTAAGCACATCAACATAGATCATATCTAGCATCTTATTCACATCATTGGGTACTAAGATATCATATTCATCTAATCATACATCATTGCACTAAGCATTAATCATATGAACAATAAAACAACCATAATGCACAAAG
>ML783051.1:579444-594603 GCA_009831015.1 Picea engelmannii | reverse complement strand
GACGACAAAAATGGACGCGCGAGAGGTCGAGAGATCGAATCCTTGGGGAATGAACGGATGGAAGCCGTGTCTGCTCTCGCCGTGGATGACAGCCCACAGCCTCGCAAGCTGGGACTTGTCGTAGACATTGGTCGTGTCGAAAGCTGATTCAAATGAATTCCAGCTTAAAGATAGGACACTTCCCATTGTCTGAGACAATTTCGACCGTTGGATTTAGTGCTGTCGGATTGATATCGGACGGCCTATACTGATCGGTCGAGTGGAGGGAACCTTCTCCTCCCCTCAATAAATATAGCGAGAATCGGGTTGGAGGAAAATATTCTATGAATAGTGACCAGGGGTAGATTTTCCTACTCACACAAGTTGGAAGTTGGCTGCATGAATCACGCGTTAGTTAGATCCTCTGCCATCTTTTAGTCAACGTAATAATGTAACTCAATATAATAGTATCATATGAGGAGCACGGGATTATGTTATGGCATATACTATTATAATAATCATAATTATTATTATTATTTTATTTATTTATAGTTTATTTAATTTTTTTAATATGGTATTTATGTGTAGGATAATATTTGACGGAAAAATTAAATATTTATAATTATGATGAGTTATTGTGTTCATTATGAAAGATGTTAATGTAATATAATTCATTAAAATAATTAGCATATTTTCTGGAAAGAGAATGTAAAAAAAAACTAAGTAACATATATTTGTATGAATATCATATTATTTAGTGAAAAAATAATTAATGAAACAAAGATAATATAGAAAAGTGAATAGTGTATAATTTTTTCCAAGTATATCTTAAAAACAAAAAAAAATAGATATCATTTAATTACAATTTGATATGAAAATGCAATAAAATAGATGACAACTTTTATTATCATCATTAATTACTAATAAATACAAAATCATGTCATTGATGTTAGCTATAACTAATTTTACATTAATTATTTGTAAGATAAATTATATATATCTTCTTAAAAAAGGGAAGATTTAGATATTCCTCACATTATATTTCACGTTATATTTTAAATATGCAACGAGTTCAAAAAATAAATATGGTCACATTATTGTGAAAATTGTAAACTTGTAAACATGAAAGTTGTATATTTTTTCGTCAATTTAAATTCTCACATGAATTAAAGTATTGCTAGATCTTCGGAAAAATGATACTTCTTTAAATGAGATGAATTGATTTGCTAGAAATTTTTCATAGAAACAAGATGAATTGATTTGCTAGAAATTTTTCATAGAAACAAGATGAATTGATTTGTTAGAAATTCATTAAATAGTTACTTAGTGATTTATTAAACAGTGGTTTATTAAGTTTTTATACCCAAACATGAAAATATTTATTATTCTACTTAGCTATTTTTGTTGAGTCCAATTTCAACTAGTACTGTGAGGTCTTGTTCAATTATATAACTATAGTTTCTACCTATTTTCATTCACTCTAAGAAAATCTATTATTTTCTTTCCACTTTAGGAAAATTTGTTTTCAACAAAATGAGAATTCATTCTATAAATTCGTATATGGCCATAAAAGCCTTTCAATTTTGACCTGAATTTTCAACATTTTATTTTTTCACTTTATTATCACTTTTTTTAAATCGAGAGCGGGGTAGGGTATATATACCTCAGTAGACTTTACGAGTCAAATCGGTGGGCAGAAGGGGGTCCTTGTCCCACAAACAAGGGTGTCTCATACACCAATTCGGTGTGGCTTGGCAGTGACCTTAAAAATAGATTATTATTATTATTATTATTATTATTATTATTATTATTATTATTATTATTATCATTGATGTTTAACTCATTTCAATGTCATATTTTTAATTTGTAAAAAGTGTTAAAAAAAATAGGTTTCAGCCAAAGCTAAATAAATCTTCCTAAAATCACCATTTTTTGTTATTTAAATTGCATTGTTAACTCATTAAGAAAAGTCAACTCTTCTTATAATTTGTTGATAATATAATAATCCCTTTTTAAAAAGAAGTATTTTTAAAAACAATTTTTTAAAAATAATTATTGACTGCTCACATTTTTAAATGGATTTATTATTTTTATTAATATTTTTTATAAAAATAGATGTTTACATAATTATTTAATATTCACCTTGTTTTTCCCCTTTCCTTCAAACTAGAGTATAAGTTTATTGCAATACAGATTTAAATAGTAGAATAAGCTAATCATGTCCATTATCATTAAGAGTAAGTTGTATTGTGAGCTTGGAGACAACATGGACCACAAGTCATAATTACTAAGGTTCTCATCTTACTCTTTCTTAGTGGACATTAATCATCATCATCATCATCATATTTCTTGTTCTCATATTTCTACTAAATCATACTTCTATTAAATCACTACAATGGGTACAATTATGTTTCTTGATCGACTGGGTAAATAATAATGTCTACCCGAGAGTTTCAAATAAATGTGAGTTTTCTAAATGTAATTCTACTTGTCATTTGAAATAGGTTTTGAAACCCATAAGATTTGTTTCATTAAATCATAATGGACTAAAAAACTATAGGTGAAAAGGCATTAAGCTTGTTAAACATTGAAAATAAAAAAATATTTTGGAAACATCATATAGTTTAAACATTGAAAATAAACAAATATTTTGAAAACATCGTATAGTTTGTTTTAGGATGAGGATGATTTTTTTTCACATAAATAAAATGCAACAAATTACATTTTATCCATAAATAATTTACATGGGTTTACAATGATCCCACTTATTAAAAAAAAACACAAAATATCTGGAACTTGTCGTTATATTAGTTATGTTCTATCAAGTTAATATCTAATATTATAATGAATGATTGACCATAATCAAAATGTGTCATGTTCATCTTTTTTATACACAACTACTCTACACCAATAAAGGCCCAAGTCTACTCCATAATCAAAATGTGTCATGTTCATCTTTTTTATACACAACTACTCTACACCAATAAAGGCCCAAGTCTACTCTGTATTAAAAGTACTTTGGTAACACGATGGCAATGACAATGACATAAGTTGTAAACGTAAGTTCAATTAGATAATACTTTTCAATTATGTGAATTTGCGTTCACTTGAACCAGTGGGAAATTTCCTTTTGAACTTGTTTATAATGCATGAAATGATCTCACTACCTTGTAAATGGATCTTTAAATTTAAGGGAACACCGAAGACAATACAAGGTGCGTCTGATCTCATGAAGATTTTAAGCTTATTAAAACTGAGGATTTAAAAAAAAATTATTATTCCTCATGCTCCTAGATCTGGGCTAGGCTTCATAAGTATTTTTTACGGTGTTTTGCAATAGTTGTATTGTTTTGCATACTCAGGTTGGTTTTGAAGGTTTACATACAGTGCTTGCCTTGATAACCTTTAAAATGGCAAGATATAACACATTGTAATTTATCATCTCAAAAATCTCCGGAAGATTTTTTTACGGGTGGAAGTATGCTCTGTCATCGCTCAAATATTGTCCCTGTCGGATGGCTACCTAGCTTGTTGGACACATCAAGAATGATAGAACACATATGACTTGGGACACCAATCCAAAGGTGGCTAATTTGTAGGATGGAGCCATAGATTTATAGCAATTGGCAGCAGAACTTTTGGCTAATGGGACTCATGATGGTGATTGTGCCGCAGAGATGCCACCCTCATCCACCACCATTGCCAACACTGGTAGGTTTCCAGATGTGGCAGCTTTAACTTCACAACCTCCAACATTGCATGTGGGCCATGTAGTGTATGGTCGCGTTCCACGACCACTTCCACCTACTCTTGCTCCTATTGTTCCTAAATCATGGAAAAAGAAATTAGAAGTCTCTCATGGAAAGACGTAAGCTTAGTAGATAGTAAATTTATTTGTCCCTTTTTGTTTAGAAACTAGTCTCTAGAACTTAGAGTACTTTGTCTTTTTTATGGTCTATTTTGTAAACGTTATATGACAGTTTAAGTTTGAACTTTGAACCTATCTTTAAATTGTTGACTACATATCTTTGAAGAAGGTGAGGGTGAAGGTAGGGGTGAAGGAAATATTAGAAAAAATGTAAATAATATAATTTTTTATATTTTAGAATACTACTAAATTTTAAAAAGTAAAATAAATAAAATATCAATTTAAAAAATTATTTCTCTAATATCTATTTACATTTTCTCTAATATTTCTTCCCCCCACCCCTATCCTTATATATATATAAGGATGAGGATGGAAATGAGAAAATAAGAAAATATTAAAAAAAATATAAATATAAATAATATAAATAATATAAATTTTTTCTATCATTTTATGTTTTTTCTTATTTATCTTGCTTCATCTTAAAAACAATTTAAGATAGGTTAAATTTGTGAATTGGTCAATATCCCAAGATAGTAATATATAACATATATTAACATATAACATATATAATTACATATAACATATGTTATATGTATTACATATAACTATCTCCACCCTTATATATATAAGAATGAGGATGAAAATGAGGAAATATTAGAGAAAATATAAATATAAAAATGTAAATAATATAAATTTATTCTATCATTTTATGTTTCTTCTTGTTTCATCTTAAAAACAGTGTAAGATAGGTTAAATTTGTGGATTGGTCAGCATCCCAAGATAGTTACCTAACTAGGCAGGTCGCAATTCAAATAAATGGAAGTTGAAAGACTATAAATAGAGAGATTAGGCTTATGTTGACTTTGAAAACAAATTGAAGTCGGAGGATGAACACGGGAACACAGGAAATAGAAGCATTTAACTACCAGAAAGGTGAAAAAAATTGGTGAAAGTCATATTGAACCAGTGAAATAGAAGCGTGAGAAAGAGGTTTTTAACTACTACCATTGTTAAGAGGAAAATAGGTGAAAATTATAATTTCTTTAAGAAAAAACCTATTTCAAATCCATGGAGCAGGTTAAACAGGTTTATGTTGACTTTGTAAACAAATTGAAGCCAAATGATGAACACCTAAGATAGAAGTGTGAGAGAAGCATTTAACTACTAAAATGGTTCATGAAAATTGGTGAAAGTTAGGTAAACGCTTCTCTCACACTTCTATCTTACGTGTTCATTATCTGACTTCAATTTGTTTAAAGAAGCATCTAATTACTAATATGGCTAGGGAGGAAAAATAGTTAAAATGAGAAAATTGGTTCAAATCAATCTTTTTTTTTTAAATCAATCTTATTGGTTAAAATGGGTCAAAACAATGTTTTTTTAATTGATAAGGTATCAATCTCAGATTGTAAATCTATTCTATGTATTAACCTGAATCTGCACTGCCTTCAATCATTCGAATCATTCGAAGGTGCCAATCTCCCTTTTTAATTATTTTTTTCTATTCTATATGTAATTGAGATAAATGACACTTTCAAATGGTCTGAAACAGCCATTGCAGATTCATGCATGATATGAATGTTTAAGAATAGCAAGTAATGGAAGATATAGTTTACTTGAAATAACCATTGCAGATTCATGCATGATATGAATGTATGGTAATAAGAATAGCAAGTAATGGAAGGTATAGTTTATTTTGGGAAGTAATGATACAAATTAGTTCATTAAACATAAAGCAAAGAGAGTGTTAACAATAAACTAAAACAATAAATTTAAATGAAAAGGGAAGCAATGGTACAATTTTTGTGCATAATATGAATGTATGGTAATAAGAATATCAAGTAATGGAAGGTATAGTTTACTTGAAGAAGCAATGATACAAATTAGTTTATTAAACATAAAGCAAAGAAAGTGTTAATAATAAACTAAAATAATAAATTTAAATGAAAAGGGAAGCAATGATACAAATTTTATGGATTGGATTTATTTTGTTACCTCCCAAAATTTAATTCTCACTATTATACTAAATAAAATAAAACTTAATTATAACATAAACCAGTTAGATGAGATTAAATAAAATAAAACTTAATTATAATATAAACCAGTTGAATGAGATTAAATAAAATAAAACTTAATTATAACATAAACCAGTTGGACGAGTATATCTTATTTATTATCTCCCATGAGAGTTTCATTTTTAGTTGTACTCTTTTATTTTTCATTTTATGTCTAACCAATAAACCTCCCTCTCTTAAATAAATAAAAATCTAATTCTCACAATTACATTAAATAAAATAAAATTTAATAATGTAAAATAAAATTTAATCATAACATAAACCAATTGGATGAGTATATCTTATTTATTATCTCCATTGACTATAAGAGTTTCATTTTTAGCTGTACTTTTTTATTTTTCATTTTATGTTTACTCAATAAATCTCCCTCTCTTAAATAAATAAAGAAGGTTAAATAAATAAAAGCCTTATTCTAAAGAGTTTAAATAAAAGTCATATTAATCCCTGCCAAAGCAGGACTATAGCAACTAGTTTGCTATTGATTTGACATTAATTTGTTTGTAAAATGTAATGTTTAACTTAAGAAAATAAATATATATTTTTTGATATAGTAAAAATATTTATTTTTCTCATCTCTAATTGGTTAATATATTTCAAGTCTTATTGTGACTAAGCTACCATGCAACCCTTGTTCTAAAGAGTTTCATTTTTAGTTGTACTCTTTTATTTTTCATTTTATGTCTAACCAATAAACCTTTCTCTCTTAAATAAATAAAGAAGGTTAAATAAATAAAAGCCTTATTCTAAAAAAAATTAGTTTTGGTTCTTTTCATGGCATATTTTCCAGGGATATTTGTTCTAAATTCCCTCATAAAGAAAGTGTTGTATTAAACCTCTCTCTCTCTCTCTTAAATAAATAAAGAAGATTAAATAAACAAGAGCTACATGGCAGCCTAGTCCCTGCGAGGTAAGATCGAAATTTGAAAATGAAAATTGGAAGTTTGAAAATGAGAATATTAATGGTTTTTCAAAGGAAATTAACTACTTAGACTCGAGATAACTGGATTGAGTCCAACAATGCTTTTAGGAATAGTACTTATCCAAGAACTATGTAGAGAAAGGTCAACAAGGGATGTTAACTTTCGTAAGCCAAAAGGGACATCTTGTATCCTTTCATAGAAGGATAACCCCAATAAGCTTAATGATGAAAGTTCCTCAAGACTGCGAGGAACAACTTTTAGACTTTCACATCTGCCCAACTCAAGTTCTTGGAATGATGTAAGATTTTCAAGACTGCTAGGAAGCGCTTCTAGACTTGAACACCCACGAAAATGGAGTTTTTGCAGAGATTTCAATGATTAACAATATTTTGGACGCTGCATCAAACTATAACAATGGTTCATTCTCAACACTCTTAAATACAATGACATTCTCAACACTATTAAAGACAATTGCCATTGTAAAATCTCTTAAAGACAATGGCATTCTCAACACTCTTAAAGACAATTGCCATTATAAAAGCTCAATGGGAGTTTAGACAAAGATCATTAAGATTGTTTTGGAAAATATGAATTGTAATTATTAACTGCAATCATCAAATTTGCACATACATAAGGTGAATACAGGAATTTAACTTACTCCTAGAAATCTTAGGTCGATGGCGATGTGCTAGAAATGAAGGCTTAGCTATGGAAGAAGCTTGGAAATGAAATGAGGATTGGCGAGGAAGTTAACATTCAAATAGGAAAGAATTGACAAATGGTACCGATGTTGAAATGATGAACCCCAATCTCAACAGTGTGAATCCTTTCTAACCATACCCCACCAGCAACACTCCATGGTTTATAAACCTCTTGCTACAAATTAGAGGACATGAGACGCCTCCAATATATGTTTGCATGAAAGCTACATTGAATCCAACTGAACAAGGTGCACTTTGGAGATAAGGATCTTGCATTGTTAGCCTTTTAAAATGGACTGAAATTCAAATTGCATTCTGTAAACTTGACGCTATTTTTAATTTTTTTATAAAATTTTCAAATTTGATTGCATTCATTTTTGTCTTATCATAGAGAATGGATCCAATAGACATAGTTAAGTGTCAAAGGATGAGAAATATATATATATATATATATATATATATATATATATATATATATATATATATATATATATAAAAGTTACTCACAATCATGGTTTTATAACATAATTCACAGGTGCAGATAAAAATATACATACCAGCCAAAGTTTTGGCAAGTATTAACAATGGCATTAGTTGGTAATACTAGATATTACCAAATTGCATAGCACTAGTTGGAAGGAGCGGGTGCGGTAAGTCCATCATCATTGGATTGATAGTGAGATTCTATGATCCGCTGAAAGGGGTTCTCCTCATTGATGGGAAAGACATCAGGAGCTTTAATTTGAGGTCTATGAGACAACACATAGCCCTTGTAGGGCAGGAGCCAACTCTATTTGTAGGCAGTATCAAAGACACCATTGTGTATGGTAAATAGAACGAAAAAAAAAACTGAGATAGTAGAGGTTGCAAAGGTTGCCAATGCCCATGAATTCATTTTGTAAGTAGACTAAATAAAATCCCCTAACAACTATAAAAAAAAAATTCCAACCATTGCAAAATAAAACCCCTAACATACTCACTATTAAATTCCATGCATTGTTAATATTTTAGTGGCATGAAGGATGGATATGAAACCTACACGGGGAACAGGGGAACGCAGTTGTCTAGAGGGAAGAAGCAAAGAATAGCGATAGAAAGGGAAATTATAAAGAATTCAAGCATCTTGTTGTTGGACGAGGCAACGAGTGCATTGGATAGTAATTCGGAGAAAGTAGTTCAAAAAGCACTAGATGGAGTGATGGTGGGAAGAACGAGCGTCGTTGTAGCTCATTGTTTGAGCACAATTCAGAATGTTGACTGTATAGAAGTGATTGAGAATGGAAAGGTTGTTGAACAAGGAAACCACACTTCTCTGATAAGCAAAGGCGAAGGCAGTGCATATTTTCGTCTCATTAAACTGCAGCAACCACATGAGGCAATTATTCAACCTGTAAGCTAAGATACAATACCCCTCATACTCCACACCGCAAATGTGGATGATTATAAGGAGTGCAGGGTAGTCAAGGCTCTCAGAAGTTCAGAAATCCAAGAATTCTTCTTTAGTAATTAATATATCGCAAGTATCTGTAACAGCTTCGTTGATTGTATGGATGTAATGTGTCCTGAAAATGTTCATTGAAGAGGACGCTAGTGATTTAATTCTCAATCGATTACAATCTAAATTGATGTACCCATTTGTAATCCATGGTGACAGGAACGCCGCTATACACATCACAGTCGTTGCATGGTGACCTTGCATGGCATCCACAACCTATGAAAATAGTTCCCCAAAATCTATAAGCAGAAACCACCAGAAACCCAATTTCTTTAGGCTAGATTGGAAAGCGTTCTTTTTGTTGTCGATGAGCACCAGAATCTTCTTGTGAACAGGATTCGATTGCAGCAGCAACTGGCTCTTTTCGTGCATGTTTTCTTCGACGAACTCACAGTTGATCCCTTTAACAACCAGTGCTATGCGAGCTCGTAGCACAAATGGACTGAAACGCGCACCTAACAACTTCGCTTGTCCCTCCGTCGTCATTGCTCCCAAACGTATTAACGTAATGTTTGTGTGTACAAGTTATATGAATCTGCCTCTGCTATTCTATCTGTAATATATAGCTGTGGCGCTTCTTACCGTGTTGACCATGTCACAATTCCAGATGGTTCCTTCAGAGTAGTTAGACATGTTTAAACTAAGGGTGCTGCTAAAAATGATTAGTCCAAACCAAATATAGAGAGAGGCACCAAGTTGAGCGAAGCGTTGAACATAGAGGTTATCGTTTATTTATTTTGTGCACTCCACCCTATTAAACATGTATTGTGACTTGGTTCTAATATATTATATTAGATGGAGGCGAGAGAAAGACGGATGCCAGAGCCCCAACATTTATGTTCCATCATCACTCCTATACACACAATCTCAACATTCACCGACTCCAAACTATTGGGTAGGATGCAATGTTCGACTCCAAACGATTGGGTAGGATGCAACGTTGGTCACAACTCCTATACACAGTCTGGGTAGGCTGCAACACTGGTCACGGATCCTAGGATCCTATACACACAGTCTCAACATTCACTGACTCCAAACTGTTGGGTAGGTTGCAACGCTGGTCACGACTCCTATCCACAGTCTCAACACCCAAAGTGAACTTGAAAGTGAAGTGCGATGATATTGTGGGTTCATGGGGAGTTGGAAATACAAAGATGGCCCAAGATTTCCTCAAGAGAAAAAGATCGGAATACATTGGAATACAATAAAATCATCAAATATAGAACATATAGTTAAAAAAATATCAACATCATCAATTGAAAAAACATATATTACAATAAAATCACCAAATACCAAATACAAGAAAGATAACCAAAAACCTGTACAAACTATGCCCCGCCATGAAATGAAAAGCATGAAAACAAAAGGGTTGCAGCTAGAAAAATCATACAACATAATAAAATCATCAAAACAAATATCAAAATACCTATGTCATGAAAGATTCACTAAATCCGGAACCAAACCATTCTGTGAAATTGAAGCAGAAAAACAAAGAGATTGAAGCAGAAGATGGGGTTTACATTAGTCATCCTACCATTCATCTGTAAATCATGTTGCACCTTTTTGCGCACAATTCCTCGTTGTATCTTAATTAAAGCATGATCTCCGATAGACTTCGTATACAGGGGAAGGATAAGGGCGACCGTGCAAAGGCTGTCAAGGGAAGTAATAATAATAAATTTTTAAAATAATAATAATCTATTTTTAAGTTCAACAAAGTATACATACCTTACCTTCTTTAGATTTGAATATGTCACCTCTTAGGAGGAAACACATGTTCTTAACCATTTGGCCAACTCATATATATATATATATATATATATATATATATATATATATGAATTTATCGAAGATCAAATCTTTAGAGGTGAATATCTTTTTTAGAGTGTAAAACCTAAAAAAAAATAAAAGTTTGCAAGTAGAAATATTTGATGAGGTTAAAATAGATCTATGTTTGTTAATATAAAATGATAATGATTATTAACATTCAATATAAATACAAATATTTATATTACATTAAATTTACTTAAATGTTTTAACCTTTTATTAAATTTGATATTATTAATATTTTTAATAATTATTTGTCCCCGTACTATAGAGCAGTTGGTGAGAGTTGTAAGATTCCAAACCTGGAGAATATATTAAGATTTGTATTTTAATAAATTTATTAAAACAAACTAAATAATTGTTTACTTTTCTTAAAGTTTTATAAATTAAATTTGATCCACTTGATTTTCAATCAAAGAAAAATGATTGTTCCTTATGAGAGGGTTGGAAAGAGAATCGACTCCTATGCAATAAGTGGTTATCCCCGGGTTATCCATGGGGATACACTTATCCTAATTAATAGTGTAATTGAAGCTTACGAGTATTTTATATGACTATAGCAATCATTCTAAAGAGTATATTGAGCATGGCTAGGAAGAGATGTTTCAAATATCTCTAGTATCATTGAAAGGACAAGGTAAGCATACCACTAGTGAAATGGTAAAGAATTTCCAAGCCAAAGCTACACTAAGAGTAAGGAGAAATCATCACATAGTCTTTTAGGCTAATCACTTTTCAAATACATCAATTCCATGTATGCAATATCATTGTTTTATTATTCATCTTTATATTTAATTAAATTAATAATTTAATCTACCAAATACACAAATACACATGGTAATTATAATAGTGGATTGGTAATATTGTTGGTAATGAGAAATCATCACATAGTCTTCTAGGTTAATGACTTTTCAAATACATAATTCCGTGTATGCAATATCATTGTTGTATTATTCATATTTATATTTAATTAAATTAATAATTTAATCTACCAAATACACATGGGAATTGTAATAGTGGATTGGTAGTTTTTTTATTGTAATATTGTTATAAATAATCATTAGATAAACACAACAAGATAATTGACAACATGTGCCTTCGGTTTCATAATGATGGTTATCTCTCATTTACATAACTTTTCTCCATGTCATGATATGCATTATAGCAATTGAGTTCATTATTATTGGGGAGAGGGTCGAGAGAAGAAGAGCACGAAGGAATACTTTGTAGACTATTAGAAGACATAGAGGAGGCAATTCTAAGTCAATTTTTAGAGAAAGGGATGAGTTTATAGAGATTGGAAGGGAGTCATGGCCTACATAAAGGAGATCAGAAAAGGTCTAAGGTAGGTCTTTGACTTACCTAGAACCTTAGAAACCCTAAATGAGTTGGAAGATGAATCAAAATGATTGAAGGAACCAGGCCCTTTTAATGCACAAGGTGAAAGGACATCAGTCGATGTGAGGGAAATTTGGTCCAAATCAGGGACAACAAATGAGGTTGTCAAATTTGGAGTAAACTCTTAACACCTCGAAGGAGGGGATCCTTTACTCTTTCCATTCGAAAGAACACTAGTGGGCCAACAAATTACTATAAGATATATTAAATCCCTTAACTTCACTTAAATTATCAACCTAAGGATCATACAAACTTATGAGGCACTTTGCACTATGTATAAATTATCAACTTCACTTAAATTATCAACCTAAGGATCATACAAACTTATGAGGCACTTTGCACTATGTATACAAATTACAAAAGTCAAATATGAACTACTAATTCTAATGAAAAACTATGACAAGGCAAATGCTCAACTTTGGTAGCCCATTCTAATGTATTGTTCCTACACTTGGGTCCATGACTTTCACTCCTACCTCTTCTGATAATATGTAGAAGATAGATGAAGTTTTAGGGTCACTACCTCTTGGAGGAGAAAATAATTAAATGAGAAGGTTTCCTAGATCAATGACTTTGTGTTGCTGGTAGATTAGTCAATCCTTACAACATTAGTTATCATATTCTAGATTCATAGGATCCACACAAAGATACTGAGCATTGCAATTTAAAAGGAATGAAAGAAATACATGAAATGAAATTTGTTGTTTAAAGAAATATAGGAAATGGAAATACTACTAGAAAATAAAATGAAATGAACTAAGATTCGGTTTCTACATAAGTTTGTTTATTATAAAATAGAAATTCAAAGACAAGAATTATAAAGGAAAGAGGTTCCTTTGTAATTTCCTTAAGTCCAGGGCCCTACTCAAGGAAATTTCTAGAACCCTTGGAAACAATCAAACTCTCAAAACTGAAAAAAGTTGCTTCCTTTATTCAAAAAATGGCATAGAACATGAGGGCAAGATTTTGCCTCTTGATTACAATTTAAACTAGATTGAACAACAACAAGGAAAATGAAATAATAATACTATCTATATACTCTATTGACTATGATTATATTTATGCTTGAACAATCATTTCTATCCCATCCAATCAAATCCTTGATTGGTGGGAGTTTTCCCTTAGTTTCCTATTGTCTCAAAGGGATTGTTTTTCTCCTTGGTCAATTTGAATCATCAAGATCAAAAGGAGATTTAATTTCCTAGGGTCTTTGTTGCTACCTCCAAGTGTTGGTAGATCTTAAGGTCATGTGGGAACATTATCCCTTATATTTCCCAACCATTCAAACGATTGGTTTGTAGTATCGAATGAAGAACATCGATTGTTATGTGGATTGAATCCCTTCATCAAGTTGCACTAGTTTCCTACTTATGAAACACATTAGTTCAAGGATTCAAATCACACAATAACCATCAAAATCACTTAATACCAAGCATATATCACATCCAAATTGACACTAAGTAAATTATATTTGATTAGATAAGCATGAATCAAAAAATCTAAATTGGTCATCAAAAGTATTAATGTTTTTCAGAAGATCTTGGGTCTAGAAGGAAAAATGTATCAAAATTAAACACAAGATGAGCCATGAAAGTGAAAAACTAAGGACTCATCATCACTCCCCGACTGTAGGTTTCCATGCCCCTATGCAACAAAAAGAGAATTCCCAAAAACTAATGTGTGACCTACTTAATCCTCCTCTTATAGATGCTACTCTCGGCATGATTTCTTGAAGTCACATGCCACTATTTGAGTGATGAATCCATGTTTTGGTACCCTACCTCCTTCTCGTATTTCTCCATCTCTTCCTCTCTCTATCCCCATCTACTTCTCATGTGGACTACCATGAGGAAATGGGATGGAGGAGTGGATACCTAAGCTTTACTCCAATCCATCCTAGCTCCATCTTGTTTAGGGTTTTGTATATAATTGTGATCCGAACAAGGTAGCTTTCAAATTCTATGATGAATATGGGTCTGGATTTTTTAGAGTAGGTGTAAGTTCTTCCCACTTTTTTGTTTTTCTTCTAGGAATAAATCAACTTTGCATCTGAGATTAGCTTTACATGGTTCCTCAGTATTTCTTCAATATTAGTTGTCTCAACCCTAATCCATAGGTCAATGTTGAGTTCTTCATCTCTATACGTTTGGGCTTCTGCAACTCTTATTTCTTCATGATGAACCCATGAGTAGAAAGCCCTAAGTTGGAAATATTCCACATAAACTTTGGGAAACCACTTGTAGGGGTGAGGCATGACATAATTACGAAGATATAACTCACACATTATATTTGTCTCCCTATCATTACATTGATTATAGACATCGATGAAGTCCCTAAACATAGTTACCAACTTAACGAGAACTCTCCAGAGTTCTCGTTTTTTGGGGGGTCCAATTTTTTACCTCGTTTTTAAAAATGGTGCTACCAGTAGCACCTCCTCTCTATTTTTAGGTGTTTTTTGATATTTTAAATTTTTCGATCCACAATGTTTCCACATTATTTTTTTAAATGCTCATTTTCATCTATTTTCAATTTTTTCTATATATATATATATATTTGTTTTTATTCAACTCCTTTTTTAGTCTTTTTTTCATGCTTCTTTCAATCTTAAATTTTTTTTTACCATTTACTTTTTCAAAGTTACGATTTTTCATAGAATTTTGTAAACTTAATTAATTTATTGTTCCATACTTTTTAAATATATTGAAAAACATCATTTTTAACACATTGTTTACCTTTACTTCAATAAATCGAAAACAATTGTAGTTAAATAACACTACTTTTGAATATTTATCAAAAAACTACACATTTTATAGCCATATATCATACAAAACCTATACATTTTGGTACATATTCCTTAAAAGAACATGTCAAATAAAGCATTTTTATGGACATA
>ML783051.1:546615-566705 GCA_009831015.1 Picea engelmannii | reverse complement strand
TTCACGAGTACACCCAGTTTTCCATGTTTCATGCTTAAAGAAGGTTATAGGTGACAAGATCCTAGTTCAAACTATATTGCTAGAACTTGACGAGGAAGGAAAAATCATATTGGAGCCTGAAGCCATCACTGACACAAGAATTTGCTAGTTGAGGAATAGATCCATTTCAGAGTATCTCATTAAATTGAGGAAACTACCAGCTAAAGATTCCACTTGGGAAGATGAGTCTTTTATACAGAAGCATCCAAAGTTACTCAAGCGTTGCGGACAACACTTGTCTTAAGGGGAGGGGCATGTTAAGCCTTAAATAGTGGCTCGTTACCCCTTAATTGGGGCATATTACATTAGTAATGTTATTTTATTTATGTCGGCTTTATTTAAATTGTTGTAATTATACCTCCTAGTCTCCTATATATACCAAGGAGACATTTTCATTTTGAATCATCTTGGAATTGTACATTTAAGTGGGCATAAGGAGGTTTCCCCCTCGAAGAGGCTTATTATCTGAAGCTCTCTCCTTTTCAAGGTGTTGAGTACTTATTCTAAGGTTATTTCTATGCTATATTGATATTTGGTTCTTAAAAATGTTTGTATTCCTAAGAAGTCAAGGATGGAGATTTGTAGTATATGTGCTACTCTTAAATCAAGAATAGATAAATCTGAAGGGGTCGAAAGAGGTATGTATTTACTAATTTTTTTTTTTTTTTAAATTGAATAGTTATCAACTATGAAAACATACGATCAATATTTCCATTTTATATCATGTGCAGATTCCATAATCAAAGCACTTCAAGAACATCGAAATCAACAATCAAGTGAAAGACAAAAGATGTAAAAACATTGAAAGAAGTGTTATGATGCTCCAAACAAATATTTAGGTATGATAATTGATGGCATGGACCAAAAGAAAACACTTCTACCACATTTTGTCTGTACACCCAAAAATTTACAGGAAGAGAATTTCATTCAGTTTCACTTGGTTGGTTGTATGGTTTCAATGGAAAAATGTGTCCAAGCGTTTACTTCACAACTCCAAATATTCACAATGATGCAAATATGACCATCACCATAATTCATCATGTGCTCACTCACTGGTCTGGAAATCTTCCTCGAGTTCTCTATCTACAGTTGGACAACACTAGTCGTGAAAATAAAAATCAAATTGTGTTTGGATATCTAAGCATGCTTGTTGAAATGGGAATCTTTCAAAAGGAAAAAGTTGGTTTCCTTCTTGTTGGACACATTCATGATCATATTAATCAAATGTTCAGTCGTTTTTCTGTAACATTAAGGAGGAAAAATGTTGGAAGTCTACCATCATTGATTGAATGTATCAAGAAAGCATACATTCCAGAGCATGTTTTTCATATATTAGAAGAAATTGTTGACATGTGAAGATTATTCAGGGATCACATCGTGAAGAAAAATGTATTGAGCAACTTAATGACATTAGCTTCCAACATCAATTTTGTTTCAAAATTGATGGGAAAACACTTATATGGTGAAAGCAGTATTCAACTACTACAGAAAGGGGGCCTTCATCGAGTTTATCATTTTTTAAGTTCATTCCAGATTTTCCAATTTTTGCATCAAAATTATTATTTTTACAATCAGTTGCTGAAATCCATAATGCACGAAGGCGTAATAGAGATGTAGATTATTCGAAATGCCTGGAAGAAATTAAAAAGTCCATTAAGGATACATATGAGTACTTTGATGTTGTTGATTCTATTTGGTGGGAGTCTTTTTTCAATAGTCAAAGTGAAATCATTTCAAGCTCAACAAATGAAGATACAATGTTGAGGACTCCATTTCATTGGCCACAAAATATGCCAAACTAATCTGAAGAAACAAACATTGTTGAAGTTCAAGAATCTCAAGGTGCTATTGAGATTACACAAGAAGAGGAAAGAGAAATGTTTATTGGTTCGTGAAGGTCACACGCACAACGTGAAGCCATGGAAGACCCTTATAGGGGTTCAATACAAGATATTAAGGAGGGTAGCATGATTGCAGTTTTAGTGACTGAGCATCCACATGGTTATCCATTCTGGAAAGGAAAGGTTATAAAGATTGAGAAATAAAATGTTGATGTTGTTGCAATTGAAGTGAATTGGTATGCAACAAGTACAGACCCATTCAATGGTGTGTACAAGCCAGAGATGGTGGTTGAGAAACATGTCAATAAAAAGAGAAAAAGAAAGGGTCAAAATACAACTCGTCGTTGCACCAACCTCTTAAAATTAGACGATGTTGACATACTTGTTTATGACTTCAATTTGACAAAGAGAGGAACTCTTCGCTCCAAAACAACAGAGATTATCAAGAGGTTGTTGTCGTAAGAAATAAATGCAAGATGGGAGTCTGTTGAACCTAGTCGTAGATCTAAAAGACATTTGGCATCTGAAATGTTGGGCATGCATGTAGACTCAGATGGTGCATTCATCGACAATAGAGAAGAGTATGGATCATCTACATCTTCATCAAGACATTCAGCTGAAGACAATGTAGACTCTGATGGTATTTCAGAAACTATGAGTCAATCTGAATAAGTGTATGGAACATTTTAAGAACTTTTTATCCATATGATGTTTGTATGGTAACTAATAAAGAACATTGAACTTACATATGATCTTACATGAAGTTATGAATCTTTTGTTATGTTTTATGAATGATATGTTTTTTTAATATGGATAATATAATAAAATTTCTTAGCTCATATGTTTTGAATATGGTCAATATAACAATACTTTTAAGAAACTATTTAAAAAGTGACGTTGAATTTTTAAAGTATATTGTGATATTTTCGTGGCATTATGTATTACCTTGTGCTTTGCGTGATGATAACAATTAAAAAGTAAACATTTAAGGGTTGTTTTTATGATTTTGTTTACAGTAATGATGAGTTCTTTTACCACATTATAAAAATGTGTCATTTTAATACCCCAATTTTAGAATGGGTGCTAACAGTAGCAGTACTTTTCAATTTGATGGTTGATTTTGAGGTTTTGGTTTTAATGGTACCAAGTGATAAAAATACGATTTCAAATGATCTCAAAATTTAACGTTTTGAAAAAAAAAAAAAAACATCTTTTTGTTTTTAGGTGTTGATTTTAAGGTTTTTCTAAGCTACTGTCTAAGTTTTGAAGGCCATGTTTGAAAAATGTTGTAATTTTGATCCCGTTTTAAAAAATGGTGCTACCGGTAGCACCACTTTTTGATTTGGGGGTTGATTTTGATGTTTTTTATGCAAAAATATGGGTTTTTTGGGCCAGAGTTCTCGTTTTGAGGTCACAGTTCTCATTAAGTTAGTAACTTTGTTCCTATGGTTGTCTATCTGAAAAGGGACTTGAGAGGTAGTTTGTAATCTTGCCCAACTAAAACCTATGCCATTATTTTGTAAAGTACATTGTATACATTCTTGTTGGGAGGCTACAAGAGAGCATACCTTCTACAATCTCAATAGCCTTTAAAGTGATAGATGTTTCTAATACAACAATCCTTTTAGCTCAGTTTTCATTCTCTTCTTTTTGCCTTTCCAATTCTACTCTTAACTCAAAATTTTCATCCTCTAGTTGCTTCATGTTCTCTAAATGTTTCATTTTAAGGATTTGGAATTTTTCTTGTAGGTCTAAAATGTGTTGTTCATGCTAAAGCAAGGAGATTTTAGTACTTTTTCCCTCTATTCCCTTCCTTGATTTGCAAGTATTTTCCATTTAAGATATTTTTCCCTTGTTTATTCTAATTGACCAATGAGGTATTGGGTATCGATTTCATGTTTTCTTGTGTTGTTATCCTCATGAGTTTCTTCAATTTCCAGTGCAAGTCTAAAATGATGAACTTCTTTGTTCAATAAATAGGGTATTTCCACATAAGTCGAACACCTTATGGTAATCTCTCACACAAATAGATCAAATATTAGTACACTAGTGTATTACACGACCATTAAAAACATCAAAGAGGGAAACACTCCACAACCCCAACCAACGTGACCACTTGAAACAATATACTTATGCAAAAGGAAATATTTTAAAAATGAGTTTCTCACATTCAATCATCAGCAAATGACCCTCCATTCTCTTTAAATAGATATCATGGACCAATAAGGTGTTAAGCCACATATCAATATAGCCATTAGTATAAAGGAGAATATGAAATGTTGGATCAATTTATGTATAGAACATAATTCTAACCATTGGATTAGATAATTATAATGCACACTAAAGAAACATACTTTACCTAAAGACACATTAGACCAAGTTGATCTTAACTAACTCATGAATGTCTAAATATCCTAACATCCCCATTTAAGAACAACATGGGATAGGATTGAAGGATTTACTAAGGTGACACAACAGGAGAAGGAAGGAGGCACCATAGCCTAACCCCTTTAATGACAACTTTCATGCACTCCTAACATAGATCAAAGATTAAAAACTTTGCTTCTATAAGAGATTTTGTGAAAATGTCTACAACTTGATCATCTATAGGGCACTAGATCACTTCGACAATGCAATCCTAGAGAAGCATTTTGATGAAGTGCATGTGTATCTCAATGTGTTTGTTGCAAGATGTTGAATTGTATCTTCGGGGAGCTAAATGGTGCTCTAATTGTCACAATAGAGTGTGGTCAGATGTTGCAGTTGGGATCCAAACTCTAAAAGGATATATCGAAGCCAAAGAGCTTGTTGAATCGAACTAACTACTGCTCAATATTTTGCTTCTATTAAAGAAGGAGCAAGGACCCTTTTGTTTTTACAAGCCCAAGTGACAAGTCTAGAACTAAGACTGAAAACATAACTTGTAGTACAATTTTTATCATCAAGGTCACTAGCCCAACTGAAATCAATGAAACCAACAAACAAAGGAGTCCCCCCCCCCGAATAATAATGTATCCCAAACTAAACCATACCCTAGATGTACCGAAGTATAATATTTGATGGTTCCCAATGGCTCTTATCAGGTGCAATTTGCATATATCGGGTAACAAGATCAACAACAAAGGAAATGCCAATTTGGGTAAGAGTCAAATAAAAAAGGCTACCAACTAATTGATGATAAAAATTGACATCTACTTTGGGTGTAGTGTAGGTGGCAAAAAGTTTGATTCTAGACTAGAAGGGATATGGAGCTAGTTTACAATATTCCATGTGGAAGTGAAGAATAAGGTCACACACATATTTAGACTAGGAAAGGGAAATTCATTCATTTGTTAGCAAGACTTGGAGACTGAGAAAGTAATGTAAATTCCCTAAGTCTATCATTTCAAATTTCTTCGTAAGGTTGGATTTCATATGGGTTAAAAGTTTGGGATCACTACAATCATTGACATAAAGAACAAGGTCATTGACATAAAGAAAAATATTATGATATGGTTACCTACTTTCTTAGTATAGACATTGGGGTCAAAATGACATCTATAAAATTCTATGTCAAGAAGAAAGTTATCTCTTTTAGCATGCCAAGCCTAAGAAGCTTGTTTAAGGCCATAGAGAGATTTCTTAAGGCGGAAAACAAGGCTAGAGCCATTATGAATATAGCTAGGAGGTTGTTCCACGTAAATTATTTCTTGCAAATCTCTATACAAGAAGGAATATTTAACATACATTCAATGGACCTCCCATTTATATGAAGTAGCAATGGCTAGAAAAAGGAATATATGAATCATTTTGGCTACAAGGGAAAAGGTTTCATTATAATCAATTCCTTTAACTTGAGAAAACCCTTTGAAAACTAACTAGACCTTATGTCTTTCAACACTTCCATTTAATGCATTCTTATTTATATACGCCCATTCACATTTGATAAGTTTTCTTCCTTTCGGAAGAGGTACAAGATCCCAAGTATTATTCACCATTAAGGAACAATATTCTTCATTTGTTGTTGCATCCCAATATAGATATCTAGAAGCTTCTGCAAATGTTTCTAGATGATGAGTCTCTAAACCTTGAGCCAAAAGAGAGGAAGATCATTGTGCATGTGTACAATGTTGCTATGAAGGATTACCAACATGATAATCAATGGCTTCTTGTGTTGCATGGACCTGTCTAGGAAGTTGTGGTGTCAATATGGGTTCATGTTCAATAGACACAACTCAAGGAAAATGAACATGAAGAGGTGGATTTTCATCATCACTATCATCATTTGATGAATAAACTAGAATAGGAGCACTAGCATAAAAATTGAAAATAGAAGATGGCCCAATTGTTGAAGATCGTTTGTGGGTCAAAGATGGAATAAATGTTGAGTTAGGCTCATAGGTCGATAGACCTTCATCAAAATTAAATATCTCCTAACAATTATTTCATTAGAATGAGGTTGAACAAGTCTATAACCTTTTACATATTCAGAGTATCCAATAATTCACTTATCACTCTTAGGATGGAATGTTTTCCTTTCGCATCAGGAGTGTGAGCCCATTCTTTACTACCAAACAAAAAAGGTGGCTTACATATGGTTTATTTTTACTCRATGCTTMTTTTGATGTTATATCTTTTAAAGCTTGTGTGGGAGTGGAATTTACTAYGTAATTGGTACAGCTAATGGCTTCCGCCTCAAAATGAAGAATTAATCCCYTAGATTGGATCATACAATTTTCCATTTCTTTTATTGTGTGATTCTTTCTCTCARYAACACCATTTTTCTATGGTGTATATGGAACATTGTGTTTCATATAAATGCCTTATGCAATGCAACACGTGGGCTTCACTCAATGTACCCTAAACCCTAAACCCATATTACTTTGAYRAGACAAAACTCTTATAGGCCTRCAAATCACAAAAATAACCCAAAAATAAKAAAAMAAGTGCACTGACATCTGAACATAGAGATGTGCCACTATGGTAAGATATCATGGGGTTCAAGGGCTTGGTGTTAGACTTCTTTCACCTCTCTCTTCAATTTAATGCATGGTCATGCATTCACTGGGGATAGGGTTTATGTATATGGATTTCTAATTATAAACCAAGAAAAGTGAGCTACCTCAAGTCATAAATCAGTGTCCCTTAGATCTATGATTGCATGGACACCTTAAAGAAAAAAATCTATCTTTATATAAAACTTGTATTTTTAGTAATCCTTAGTCAAGTGATCTATCCAATAATCCATTTTTGTTTTCTTATCGTTCAGACTCAAATGCACTCTCATAGGAGATATGTGATATATTGTGATCCTGGGGCTCAATCTAACCTAGCAACATTCTTAATGTGCTTTAGGTGGAAATGAGTAATTTATTCCTTGTACTCTATCATTGTATTGTTTTTTTTCATATATATTAAGATTAAGGTCGGATGTAGCACCAAGGATATTATTTGTGTTTGAGGGTTGAGATCCATCTTTCCAAACAAAATACTTAATTGGTTGTTGAAACTCAATAAAATCATGGTTTATCCTTTCCTTGTGTAATGAAAAAGGAAAATATACACATCCCCATGAGGCTATGTGGAGGGATCATGTATGTTGTGTGGTGATATTGGCTTCCATGTAGTTGTAAAAACCTAGAAACCCTCATTCTCCCAACCAAAATAACCCACTCAAAAAGATCATTAGATAGTGAAAAATCAAGGTTTACAGGAGAGCCACTTGAATTGGTGGACATATCTACCTTAAATGGTATCAATATATGTGATTTTATGAATGCATAGAATCATCCTACAACAAAGTAAACCATACAAAATTAGATATAAAACCCTACATACATAAATACATATTAAAAGGGGGGATAGGACAATCGACACATACAAAGGTATGTTAGGTGGGGGCTCTAGCTAACAATATCATTTTCCATATGAAGGATTCATATGATCTCATTAAGGGGTGAATGTACAAGTTCCTCACTATCATTTTTTTCTTCCAAAAGAGATTTTCACCATTGTTGATTGTGCATTGATTTCTTTCCCAATAAGCCCTTTCCCAATACCTATAACACCTCTACAATACCTATAAACTCCCCTTTATTTGTGAAACCTCACCACCCTCCAAATACCTATAAACCTACTTCAACTAAAAAATACCTACCCCTTAATATGAAACAATATATTGACTTGATTTTTCACAATTGTAAATCCCCCTTTATGAATGAACGCATAAGATATTGGCCAACAAGTGAAGCCCATGTGCAATGTAGTAAGTTGTAATTTTTTTGTTAATATATTCTCCTCCATTATCTATTCTTAGCTTTTGAATTTTATGTCAATATTATTTTTCTACAAGGGCCTTGTAGGCCAATAACATGTCAAGAACTTCACTTTTAGGTTTTAAGAAATAAACCCAAGTGCATCTAGAGAAGTCGTCAATGAAAGTTAAGAAGTACTCAAACCCAAAGAAAGAAGTAGAAGGAAGTGTACCACACAAATCATTATGAACAAGTTACTAGGGATCTGAAGTGTGACAAGAGGCATGTTTGTAAAAATTGTTCGATGATGCTTACCAAGAACAAAGTCGGAGCAAAGACTATATTTGCAAGAAATAAAAAGAAGACTAGTCACCATATTCTAATTACATTGTTGCTACAATGAGTGATAGTTTAGATGACCGAACTGCTCATGCCAAATTTTTCTCAAGCCATGAGCAATAAAACCCGATGTGGATATGATGGCCCAAAGTTGTCAAATCTGTATAACCTGGGAATATCATCAACAACTCCATTTTCTAGGACACACTTAGGATCTTTTAAATACTTGATTACAACTTGGTGAGGTGAAAATTATATTTTTTTACCTTCACCTGAATGAGTGATTTGGTACACTAATAGAAGTTTGTAGAAAATACTTGGAACACATAATACGCCATTAAAATGGCCATCATCTAGCTTAATTGTTCCAGACCCTACAACCTTAAGGGATCTGTCATCACCAACACATATGTGTTTGGTGTTACATTCATTAAGAGCATAAAAGATGGATTTATCCTTAATGATAAGATGCTTCATAATCAATAAGCCACTCACTAGAAGAAGTAGATGTTGCATTAAAGGAAAACATAGAAGTGAATAGTGTATTCCCATGAGAAGAAGATTTAGAAGAAGAAGGATCAAGATTGATGTTGTGCTTCTTCATTGTTGCTTCTGAGGATTCCATCTTCTTGAAACATTTAGACTCCATATAATCACATCTCCCACAAAAATTACCATCTCTCAGTCCTCTTGTCTTTTGATTTTTTTTTTTATTGCCATTGGGAATAGGAGCCGATTGAGAGGGTTTGAGACCCTAGTTTTTTTTATTGTTGTGAAGATGTCACTTCTACAAATTACCGAATTTATCCTTTTATTGCGCCACTAAGGATTTATTAGATGTACCTTCAGTGTTGATCACTTCAAGATGAGCTTATCTTTCTCTCTAATCAAAGAATCACAAAAATATTCAAGAGAGAGCATTTTGTAAGCATCCCCTTGACTAATTAAAGCTTCTCTAGTGGAGTGCAAGGTAGATACAAAAACAAAATAGGTAGTATCAATATGAGCAATCTTAATAACATATATAAGTTGGTCAACTTCTTGATTATCTTTCTACCCTTTGATATAAAATGAGACTCATTTCTTGGTGGTAGTGGACTATTCTCTAATACACAACAACTTTTATTATTCATATGTATATGTAGTGGACTATTTTTTCTTTTTTCATATGAATAATCTTGTTTCATTTCAGTGCTTTGTTGGTTTGTGGCAAGGATTTTCTTGGTAGCATGTAGACTATTCTCGATTATTCAAAAATGATAGTTAGATATAAGTTATAGATCTAATCTATCTTCATCTTCACTATTGTTATTTATCTAACTATGTCTCATCTGAGAGGGTAGTTCGATTTTCAATTGGATTTTATCTCTTTGGGGAGGAGTTGAAGGTGGTCTGACTATGGTTATTTATGATAGTAGAATCCCTACTATCATTTGCATTTTTGGCCTTGTTCTTGCTCCTATATTTACGATATAAGTAGGATTTTATTAGTTGCATCTTGAATTATTACATTTTTTGCATTTGCTACATTTCATTCTCCATATCTATCACATCTACATTCTTATTTTTGCAATTTAGATTAGTTAAATTAGTTTTCGTATGTCATTTATCTTATATATATTAAAACAAAATTTTACCTTGCATATCACAACCATGTCATAATTGTAGGGCTTTCTATTTCAACAAAGAAATGTTTGATTGAGCCCTTTCACTAGATAAGATTATGTGGACGATGAGAGTCATTTACCCATGTCAACGATCTTCTACCTACCATAGAGCAAGTGATTATTATCTTTCCTTAAATAGTTTCTAAAATTAAGAAACCAATACCTTCCTCAATTAGAGCTCTTCATTTTGAATTGAAAGATTTATAACAATTTACAATAATCTCTAGCCATTTTCCATTTTAAAATAAATTAGCTACATTATTTTTAACTTCTCATATAAAAGTGTAAATTCAATGCATTGAACTTACCCTCTATCTCTTCCATTCCTTGATTATTAATTAACCAGAGAAATAATTGCAAAGAAACTAGTACCTACCAAGTTTAATAAAAATATAAACTAATATGGAAATCAAATCCTTGTTTTTGGAACATTTTTTTTTATTTGATTAGCTTTCTTGTTTTGTGCAAGAACCCAAGGCTCCGAGGCTTCAAACCTTCACGCTTCAATTTCGATTTCGTGAGATTTCAAACCTTCACGCTTCAATTTAGTTGCAGGTGGACCGCTCTGCCCTGAAGGACTATGGACACCAAGCAGGTGGACCGCTCTGCCCTGGAGGTTTGTGCTGCAGCAAATGGGGATGGTGCGATAAAACTCAGGCCCATTGTCAGAGCCCTTAGTGAGTTGCAGTGTCAGTGTAAGAACCACTAAATCGACCATCCATGAATTTTATTTTTTTTAAATGTTTTCTTAATCCTGACAAATAGCTTTAAAAAATCTCACATACCATGGGAATAAAATGCCATCAATATCGTTTCGACCAATGATAAATAGAATTAAAAAATAAATAAATAAACTGGAAAATAAATTTGTTTTTATAAAAAAATTACAATTGATATTTATTTTTAACAAAGTTTTGGGAAACTTGTGAGAAAAAAATAAACATTTAATAAAACTTTGGATAACTTGTGAAAAAAAATGAAACTAATTGGAAGTCAATGTCAGTTGACCTCTATGGCGAAAGCTATAGTCACTCCTTTTGCAGGGACTAATTAAGGGAAAACTATTTATCACTACATTGAAGCCATATAACCCTACATTACTTTTAAGCCTTATGCAAGTGTACATTAGATGGAGAGCACTTCTACATTGAAGCCATAAGCCATAGAGCCCTGCATTACTTTTAAGCCTCATGCAAGTGTACATTAGATGGAGGGCATTTATACATATGTTCTCTTTTTTATAATCACTATCATAGTTACAATTCACTTGTGGCTAGTGAACGTTGAAATAATCGAGTCTTGGGCATTAAATAATCAATTCTGTGTATTAAATAACCAAAGTGATATTTAATCTTGTCCATACAAAACTGATTAAGTACTAAAAGCATATTAAATATGCTTATTGTTCATAAGTGTACGCCTTTCCACCTAATTAATGAATAAATAAGAAAAAATATAATTACATTAAGCAAGTAGGTTTGCATCAATTAGTAAAATTAATTAAAATCATTAATTGTAATCCAACATCATTTAACTAATTGGTATAAAGAATGATAGTGTGAGGATATTGAAATATATTAAGTAGAGAATCAATTAGTTATATACACAATTAAATTATTTCTACATCATTTTATATTAAATTTGAACCCACCAAATAAAATGCAACCCAACCCACAATGACAATAAACATCCCTCATGTTTCTTCCACGTTTCTTCTCTAATACATATAATAAATTAATTAATGTTTTAACTTCTTTAAGTATTTCCAATAATACATATAATAAATTGATTAATATAATAAATACATTTGATTAATGTCCTTGCTTCAATGATACATATAATAAATTGATTAATGTCCTTGCTTCAATGATACATATAAGATTAATGTCCTTGCTTCAATGATACATATAATAAATTGATTAATGTTATTTCTTATTTATGAATTTTTAATATTTGATTTAATGCTACGGAAAAATCTATAAATCTATGCAATTTATAAAAAAAATTATGATAAAGAGTTGTATGATTGCATTATATATTTAATTTATATATATTTTTTATTTAAAGGAATTAATAGTTTATTGGGATTAGTTAGGTGGGGTCTAAGTTCAAATTTGGTTGGTGGTTGGCTACCACTATAACCCCTAAGCTAGTACCAACAACTTGCAAGCCAACACCTAGTAAGAAATTTATAATTTAGCAAGGATCGAGATGTCCTGAAGCCCACAGGGTTGGAACCTCTATCTCAGGGGGGCATCTGCCCTTATAGATTTATCAAAACATGCCAACATATCCACTTTGTTGAAATTAAACCCCGATGGTAAGCATAAAAAACATGCTACCCAACCACTCGAGCTAAAGGATAAAAAACATGCTACCCAACCACCCGAGCCATAAACCCAGGGCATATATTTAATTTATATTAACATAGAAACCTATATATTTATATAAGAGGCCCATGGTTGTTGTAATTATTCTTATTTTAAATTTAAAAAATACCCTGGGAAGTTTGTGATCCTTCTTTAGAATGCTAATCAAAAGAGCCTCTTAACCCTCTATGATAAATGACAATGTTCTATCTTCCTATTTCATGTATCACCTCCATGTTTATTTGCTCAAGGGGTAGCATATGTATAAATACATGTAACTAGACTTGGAGTTACTCCATGCATGTAACAAGGATGCATGAGAAAAAGTATACTTCCCCATAGATAAGATGAATGTCTTTCTCCTTAAAGTTTCTCGGAAAAAGACACAACTACAACGAGATTGGCATTATAATTCATAGGTGTTTTCTCAATAGGAATAATGTCATAATCATAGAAGTACCACCTCTCAAATCTTATTAGTTCCTGCCGAAGGCGTAGATGGACTATAGTGATCGATAATTCGTTGACTTCATATTAGTTTTTCCCTTGACTATAAATTTTTGCATAATCTCTATTGTTCGGACTAAAGAACTAAAAACATTATTTTTGTCATGATCTCATTGGAGAATAGAAACAAAGTCTTATTGACAACTTCATTATTCCCAATGTTTTAAATGTTAACATATCCAAAGTTTTGATCATCTACAGTCTTTTTGAATTTTTATTGTTTTTATTTAAATGTTTAGATATCCAAAGTTTTGAGCATCGACACTCATTTTTATTATTTTTATTTTCTTTTATTAAGTACTTAAACAAACATTCTTATTATTGAGTACGCAAATAGGCGTGACACACTGCAATTTTTTTTAAAAGTTTACATAGCGTGAGGCCCTTAAACAATCATGACAGCCTTAAATGTTTACTTAACAGGCCTGAAAGCCTTAAATGTTTACTTAACAGGCCCGTCACAATACATTTTCCTCCAATTTTTTGATACAATCTTCTCTGTAGTGAATTTGGGAAATATTGTTCTCCTCCGACATTACTGGTTCATTAGTTGTTGCTTACTCGTTGGTTCACTGGATGTTTCTTATTGTTGTTTTCTTCAACTTTGTAAAGTTGAGGTCCTGCAGCTGCAATTGGACCTCTTGGCGCTTTCTCACTAGTTTGTTGCTTACTACTTGCTCTTGTTTGCTTCAACTTTGCAAGGTTGAAGTCCCGCACCCGCAATTCGACCTGTTCTGGCGCTTTGTCGAGTTGAAATCCTACACCCTTATTTGCTTCAAATTTGCAAGGGCAGTTGGAACTATTGTTGCAGTTTGCATGGTTGAGGTTCTGCACCCGCAATTGAAACTGCGCTTATATCGCTCCCCATTCACAAGTAAGCTTCAGTACCATGGTTTCATTCCTATTCGTTGTTTGTTTTTTACTTTTTGCAGTTTGCAGGTAAGAATTTTCAATACTAGGAAGTGTTGAAAATCAAAATAAATGTAAAAAAAACCTAGAAATAAAACCTGAGTGAAAATGCTCTTACAGAACATCCTTATGTGTGACTACTGGGATCAAAGAAACAAGAAAGTATTGCTATCCGTGAAAAGTTTTGAACAAGAAAGCTTGTCGCCTTTGCATGCCAATGTCGAATATAGAACCCACCTCTGTCACAACCATACTAACATACAAGAAAGAAAATGGGATGTTCTCATCATCTTTATGTTCCTGAAACCATACGTTTAGTGCATTTTTCAGGATGTCCCCTTTCAATTACATATTCCCACTTTCATTTCCTAGACATCATACCATGGCTCTTTGGAAAATAACAATGCAAAGGTATTTTCCAAACGAATTCAGAGTTATCATTGTGGAGCAAGTATCTGCGAGGACCTTACCATCCCTTCTTTGCAGGTTATGACAGGGAAAGATTTTATTCTCTAAGGAAAAACCACATATATATGTTAGTTTTGTGCTGAACTTTGGGTCTTCCAAAGCATCTTCCATCACCATTTTCACATCTGGACCTCGTATTGTGGAAATGATTCTTTGTAACTTGAATGGACAGTTCATTGATATGTCTTGGGATGAGTTCCCCAGTGCCCAATTTTAGAATATCTTCTTCATCTTGTAAGATAATTGAAACATCTTAGAATATATTCTTCATAGTGTAAGATAATTGAAACCTTAAGAAGTTGTGTTGTGTGTTAGTTATGTTCCTGTGGTAAAAGTCCATAATGCCTAATTCTTTCGCTTTTGTTTATCCCACATACCATCTATGTGAGTTTTCTGGGTGGGAGACATCAACAAGTCATTTTAGATCTGTTTGGTGTTGATTTTTTGAAGAGTGTGGATGAAATTAAATGATGAATAGGATTTTAAAGCTATACACAATGGCTACTTAAACGCTTATAAGATGCACAACTAAAATAAGTTCAAAAATTATATGTGTTAAATACTCAGTCTTTATACTGAGCAAATTTATAGTGTTGTTTAATTTGCATTATCTCTTCTATATGATTGATCACTCACAATAGATTTGTTTGTTTGTCATATGCTATAGAAACCAAGAAGCATTGAATTTGAAACGAAAAAGGTGGAAGGATACATAGCAAAATTGGTATGCAGTTCTGAACTTATAGTTATCTTTTTTTTGCTATTTGCATATTATCTAAATATAGCAAAGAAACATCTTGAAAATCACAACTTAAAAAGATGAAGCAAGTAATAGATGTTGAGTACTATCAAATAGATACAGACTCCATTGTACATAACAACATCGACCAGGTATTGCATAACAATGGTATTTTTAGATTAGATGCATTCTCATATACTGTGGGAGATTGCCTCTTCGATGCATTTCAAGTTCTATTGCATTTCCAGTATTCCTCGACCGAGTTGCGCAATGGATTGATAGATAATTTCTTGGCATGTTTAGAAAATGGAAACTTTGAGGCATTAGAGTTGTATCAATACGAATTAGCATCTAATTTTCTTTGCCAATTGCATGAAATACACGATGTCAATACGTATTTTTCAAAGATGTCGTTGTCTGCATATGAAACTCTGTCTCCACATGAGAAAGGACTTTTGGGAGATACATTTTGTATACGGTGGTTGGTCAAGTGGCTGAATATATCAATTGGAATTTGGTCATTAACAAGAAAAAGAAGATATCTGCTATTCAACAAAACTGCATCTAGGGATCCATATTGCACATTGTTCCATGATGTTAATCCTCTAAGTGGTCATTATGAACCACTACTCTATAAAAAATTGTCCATATGCAATCTTGGAGGACTTGATATTTACTTGTCCCTCACCTGCAAAGACCTTCAATCACATTGGAAATGAATTATGCATCATATACACTCCCATGGATTGCACATAACAACAACTATTACATATGCTTGTGGAGATAGTTTGTTCAATACAATTTGTTATTTGATAGCAACCGATTTTGATGTGCACTCACTGTGCTTTTACATTGTGCAATCCTTTTGCAATGCAATTATAGGTGGCAGTCAATAGGCGTTTAACTGCTTGTATCAACACCTTCTACCATATGTCATAGAAAGTATGTCGACAATTGGAAGTTGGAAACAATACCTTGTAAACATGGCAATGGCATATGAGAAAGGAAATATAGAGTGTGACACATTATGTTTACAATGGATATCTATCACATTCAGAGTAAATATCCAGGTCTGTTCAACCCTATCAGATGGTACTGTCCATTCTTACTGTATCGATTCAAACTGCAATTGAACAATTGACATCATATTGTCGAAAAAAGATACGCTACACATCCATTAACAACCTTTGATAAGAAATAATTCAAGTTCAAGATCCACTATCCATGCCACCCAAACCACATCAAATCTGCATAAGTGTCGCATACTGTCTAATTAGGATGAAACTCATCCCAATTGTCATTAGGTCATACAAAGCTTAAACAAAAAACGTAGACTGACTTATCACAACTTGAAAAAGGTCATGTGTGAAATAAATGAATACATTGGTATACTTCCTTCTAGACCTCTGAGTTGTACAACCGATCATCATGAGGTGAAAGGGAGCTAGACCAAGAAACACAAACTCACATATCACAACCTAAAAAAATTGTGTGTGCAAAACACGATCGCATTTTCACACTTCCAGTTGAACACAAACATCACATGTCCAATGAAAAATAACATTGTCATTTTCACCATCGATATGGTGAGGAAGCAATTATCGTAACAAATGCCGATTCCACCTTCAACATGGCTTGTCAACAAGTGAAACTAGTTTTGAGTGGCAACCATAATTTAACCTACCACATGTTGAAAAAATAGATACGTGAGAGAAACAGGTGCGACTACATATCCCACAATGGTCATGATACTGATCGAGAGGGAAACATCACATATCATAGCCTAGAGCCAACACCATGCACTGTTAGCATTGAAAACCAACAAACACTTACTACGCATCCTTGTCTGGGAAAGAGAGATGCAAAGCAAATCTATATGAAACAAATTAAAGATACTCCTTCCATTGCATGTGCAATTTGTGAGGAATTTCATTTTGAAAAAAACACTACGTATTTCACCCCCGACTTGCAAAAAGAATACCTCGGCTTGACACTAAATGATAGAACATTTTCCACTCACAATATTTGTCTTCCATGCAAACGATCACTTGAAAATGGAAAATTGTCACACTTTACAATACCCGACCAAATAAGATGTAACACACCACTACCAAATGTAAGTACACTTACTAAACTTGAAGAGAGATTTGTGTCTCTGTGAATTACATTTTCACAAATTAGACCCTAGGGCTATAAACGACCCCAAATGGGCTTAACATGATCAATTATTAATGTGCATGTCCAACTAGATATTGTGCAAAAATCCCTACCACAATCCATTAGCGAGACAATGACAATTGTTGTAGCTCTCAAAAGACATTTGCAATACAAGAATGCATACTAGATAGGTAGAGTGCATGTGCACATTGTCATGAAAGCATTAAAATAATTATGTTCCAGGGCCCTGCACAAAGCACCCAACATTTGTATAAATGATAATTGGAACCATGTTCTTGAACAAGGAATGACAACTCTGCACATACTTTTGACACTACTATTGAATTTGATACAAGCGATGAATCAGAGAATGAATACCCATTGAAACATTGATACATGGATTCATTGACTCACAACTCATTCATGACTTGCAAGAAAATATTGTCGAAATTGCACATGCTGAATGGAAACGCCCACTTGGAATATTCAAGGACAAATTTGCTGAGGAAATGAACTTCCCAACACTGTTCTATGTAGATCCACGTGCCAGTGACATCACAGAACGATTCAACTACCAAAAAATAGTTTGATGGGAGCTGCTACATTCAAGCGATGGCTTCTCCTATCACATAACAAATTTGTTTTTAAAAATAATGCGCATAATAATTGAGAAAGTTCTCTCTTGCATGTTGGTGCGAATAAGAAAAGGCCAGCTAAAAGGAAGAAATTTATTGGTCAGAGATTTCAAGTACAAAGAAAACCTAGAAAAAATCCTAAAATCTGATATTGGATACATAGATTTAAAAAACATTCGCATCTCTCCTGACTACTTGCAAAAAAAACCGAAAAATATATTTGCAATGATCCGACAATTGGGACCCCCAACTTTTTTCATCACATTTACAAGTGCAGAGCATCACTGGGATCCGTTGGTGACTACGATGTCTGCATTGTATAGGAACATGAAAAGGAAAAAACAAACTGATACATTGGAAAATGATGACATTAACTACCTCATAAGAAAAGACCCGGTGACATGTACTCGTTACTATAGACATAAAATAAATGCTTTGAGGCAATTGATATTTCATGATGAAATGCTATTCGAAAAAATATCAAACTACTATTTTTTCACTGAGTTCCAAAATAGAGGGAGTGGGCATGACCACACACTGTTATGGATAGAGGGTGCACCGGTCTATGGAAATGATAACAACTCACAAATCGAGCATTTTTTGGACAAATACATAACATGCAACACAGACCATTTGGATCTAGAACTTGCCAAGGTTCATAGACATTACCATATAAGACGCTGTAAAAAATGAAAGAATTCACACTGCAGATACAACTTCCCTGTGTTGCCAATGAGAACAACAAGAATCATAGAACCAATTAGTTTAGAGGACAATGTTCTCATTGAGAAATCAAAATATTTGTTCTCATTTATAGAACAATGAGACTTTGATGACTTAATGAACTTTGAAGACTTCTTGACAGAACTAAATCTAACAAAAGATGAGTACATCCAAGTGATACAATCTACACTTAAACGACCAACAATTTTCCTTAAACGAAAACTTTCACATATTTGGAACAACAGTTTCTCCAAGGACATGTCAGTTATGTGGAATGCAAATACAGATGCACAATATGTCCTCAATGCATATGTTGCAACATAATATTGTAACTCGTACATGACAAAGGTTGACAAATATATGACAAGTGCATTCAGAAGAATGCACAGAGAACATTAAAAAAATTCATATTGATGCTATGAAAATGATACGTACACTTGGAAATACATTACTCAATCTTCAAAAAATGATTGTTCAACAAGCAGTTCACATTGCATTTTCCCTACCTTTGAGCTGTAGTTCAAGGAAATGTGTTTTCATAAACACATCTCCACTTGACACACACACATTTGTGCTTAAACCACCATCTTTCTTTTTTTTACGAAAACGGTTATAGATCATATTAGAGGGGTGGCAAAGCCACAGATTCAATTACAAATTGCCCCGAGTTTCTTCGGGCCTACAAATCAAAATACAAAACATGATGCAACATTGTTTCAACATAAGATCCAACTCTGTTTCAGCATAATTTCCAGCACTGTGTTTCAACATCTGTTCCAGCGTTGTGTTTCAGCATATTTAACAACTGTGTTTCAGCAACTGTTCCATCCCTGTGTTTCAGCATATGTAAAAGCACTGTTACAGCGCTGTGTTTCAGCATAAGTTCCAGCTCTGTTTCAGCACTGTGTTTCAGAATTTGTGTTCCAGCATCTGTGCTTCAGCATTTGTGTTTCAACATCTGTGTTTCAGCAGTTGTGTTCCAGCTCTGTTACAGCACTGTGTTTCAGCTTCTGTTCCAGCTCTGTTTCAGCACTGTGTTCCAGCATCTGTGTTCCAACATTTGTGTTCCAGCATCTATGTTCCAGCATCTGTGTTCCAGCATCTGTGTTTCACCCTCTGTGTTTCAGCTCTATTTCAGCACTGTGTTCCAGCTCTGTTACAGCACTGTGTTTCAGCTTCTGTTCCAGCTCTTGGTACTTGGCTGAGCTTGCTTGCCAACCAACCCAATTATTCTTGTCTTCAAGCCCGATTTTCTTAGATCCTTTGTACCTGCTCGATTCAGCATTTGGGAGAGAGCGTAGGGTCTGCGTGGGTTCATGGGATTTCCACTCGTTCCAGTGTGCCATTCACTGACATAGTACCTTCCTCCATTAGCACGCCTTGATTGGCTGCTTGGTCAGCACTGCCATTTTGGTCCCTTAACACATGATAGAAATGACAGGAGTTCAATTTACTTGATAGGAT